>BSAI01000123.1:8771882-8861451 GCA_036245035.1 Adrianichthys oophorus
TCTACTTTCCCTTTCCATTAGTCATCCTCTAAAATCTATTATCCACCCCCCCTCCCCCTTTCTTTTTCCGTCCGGTCCAACAGAAAGAACACAAACAAAATTAATATTAATTAAGTTTCGTTTAAATTACAAAAGGGGCTTATACCAACATACAATTTGTGTTCCCAATGATTTCTAACCCCCGATTGTAAGAGTAAAATCTGTCTAATGCAAGAGGCTTTCGGCTCATATCTGTCTGCTCAGCTGTTGGACAGGACAAGTTAAAAAAAAAAAAAAAAAAAAGAAAGAAATTTGACGCATGCCAACAAAGACGGTGTTCGCGAATTTGACGCGCGAATTGCGTCCACTGTGAACAGACAATGAGGTGTGCATGAGTTCCGCACTTGGGGGTGCCAAACCGTGGCTCGTGATATGAACAGATCACGGATCATCCGTGGTCTGCAGCCCCCCCTAGATAGAATCAGTGACTAAAAAGAATTAATAAACCAAAGCAAACTTAGGAACCTTGTAAATCATTTAAGAATAAACCAATACAAAAGAAAATGTAAACTTTGAAGTATTTTTCCCTGTTTACAATAAGACTTCTTATGCAATAACAGCAGGCATGCATGTTATACTCAGAAGAGGGCGGCCTAACAGACCCTGGTCTTACAGTCTCAAGGTCTTAGCCACTTGTGGATTTTGGTGAAATAGTATTGCCCCACAACCCAAAACAAATAAATAAAAAAATAGGCTGTTTCTTACAGGTGGAGTTAGGGCAAGTTGTAAAACTCACAAAATAATGAAGGAAAAAACAAAGAATTAGGCCCAATCCCAAGTTTTCCCATCACCCTTCCCTTTGCCCTACCACTTCTCCCTACCACTACAGTTGTAGGGGCATTTGTAGTGAAAGTAAGTTTAAAAGCTACCAAACCACAAAATTGCCAGAATCCACCTTGCAAGAAGTCTGGTTAACCCCTCCATTAGACACATAAAACCTTTAATGGAAAAAAAAACACTAAACACATACATTCAAAACTCTTCAACCCTATCCTACCCCCAAACCGCCTTAAGGGAAAAGGGTCAAAGATTTATGGTATGTCAAAGACACACGCACATATAAATATATATATATATACACACTCATATATGGGGTGTCAACATTAACGCTTTACCGCACATGATTAATTAAAAAAAAACTTTTATTTACACAGATTAATCACATCTCAGAAGTTATTGTCTTCCACTTTCCACGTCAGGTGGTTCAGGTTTCCACAGCGTGCGTCATTTTCTCAAAATGTGCACTTTGTCAATAATGATCCAACTTATAACATGGTCACTTATAAAAGAAGTAAATATTTAATAGATTTTTAGAACTTTATTCTTGTTATTTTTACAGTTTAGATCACTTTCTCACAAAAAGCAGACTATTTTATTGGTGGTGCAGCCTGTTTTCCCGGTAACACAACAAAGCATCACTGACCTCGACTGCAGCAGCAAAAGAAAGCGATATATAGGCTGATCATCACGACAGGTTCAGTAAAGCATCAGTTCAGAGAGAAAGTTTACCTCTTACCGCTTGTTTTTGTTCAGAAGATGAACCAAAAAGTTTGTTCTAAAGAAGCCTGCACAGTGACATAGAACATTTGGGCTCTGTGACCGGAATTTCTTTTTAGGTCCGCATCAACACTCAGCAGCCAATCAGATTTGAGTATTCACCCGAACCATTTGAGGTGCAGAAACCCAATGTTTGTTTATTATGGCTGTATATCAGCATCTTTGTTGTCTTCGAGTAATAGTGCAGACATAAAAGTCTTTAGAGTTCTTCTTACCATGCTTACCAGCAAGGAGGGCTATCTGGTGAGACATGTAAGTAAAGTAAGTAAGTTTTATTTATATAGCACCTTTCTCAGACAAAGTCACAAGGTGGTCATCATTCTTTGGCCTTTGTCATTGTGCTTCGGCTTTTGTCATTGTGTTGTGTCTTTTGCATTTATGTGAGCTGTGTCTTCCGCCTTGCGTTTTTCATACTCAACAGTATTAGTCCTGTATGGTACCAAAAACAAAATTTAAACAAAAAAAAAAGTTTTATCTTTATTAAAAAAAAAAAAAAGTAAGTATTCCTTTGATAATGGTTTGAGGATGCAGATCTGATACAGCTGCACTAATCTGGCTGGCACACATGGCAGTTGGACCACCAGGCAAGTGTGTGCTTGAATATAAACTTGGCTGACAAGGTGTTGCTCAGTCCCTCTGGTTCCCTCCAAACACTACCTCAGCAACTGTGGCCAGAATGTTCAATGTGAGTTTCATCATACCAAAGCGTTTCCCTTTTTGCCATCTGAGGGCTGTTCAGGTGCCTTTTGGCAAATCCCCAGCAGGCTTCCATGTGCATTTCAGTGATTTAACTGATTACTGAATCTGGATGGACATTCAGTTCTTGGACGTCTGCCAGTGGTTTAAAAGTAGGTAGATAGTCCGGTGCTTCAAAGCTGCAGATTTTGTTTCATACCTGCACACTAGCAGCTATATTTTCTTTAATATTCCCAAGATTTGAGTTTATGTCATTAACAAACTTAAAAACCTTGGTTGTGCATGGTAGCTGTAGCCATTACATTTCATTTAACTGTTTAAAGATCCACTTTTAGTTGTTTTTTTTTTAATTCCCAACAGCATGCTTCTACCCTCCCCGCATGCCAGTCTTCCTTCCCAGACAGGAAGCCATTACAGTGGTGCTCACCCCACCACAGATGGCCATTTAACACATCGTTGGCAACTGCAAATGAACCAGGAGTAACAGCCGCTTGACTAGACTGGGGTTCCTCAGTGCAAATGTTTATCTCTCACTCACCTGCTGAGCTAGGCTCCTTTTTTTTACTTCACTTTTTAAAATTTTATTTCATCACAGCCACCACACACTTTGAATTCATCTTGGGGATTTAAGTAGCCCTTCTTCCTCACTTGATTTTCTCAGCGTCTGCTGAACAAACAATATTTAGCTTGTTTTCAGGGTAGCTGCGATGCAAGTGTTCCTATTTGTCCTGTTTTGCACTTTGTTATGTTTCTGTCAGGAGCGGAAAAAAGAGCTGACACATTGAAAGTGGTGTTTTTCTATCTTTTTTTTTTTTTCTTTTTAATCTTCTGTTGTCCCATTGAAATTTGTAATAGTTGCTTTTTTCCCGCTTTTGACTTGCCTTTAGTCTTTAAGGTGCATGTGGGGTTCCCGTGAAGATAAAACAGACAAAGCCTACTTGACAAGTTAAAAATGAGAAAGCTGTTGCAGCTGACACCCTTGAGACAGCCGTTCCTCTGTTCTTCTGGACATTCTGTCCTGTTTAAACCTCCTTCCTGGTAAATTTATCGTCCTTTTTTAGGTTATTTTATGAAGGAAGTCACCTCCTGATGAATTGTGAGTAACAAATTGCAGCCAAGATGTCAAGGGAAATTTGATAGTTTTTGCATTTGGCACACTGTATTTTCCGCACCATGAGGCACACTAAAATGCCTTGGATAAAAAAAAAAAAAAAAAAGGACGATGTGCCTAAATATACTAACACGACTCACGTGTAGCTGTGTCGGTCAATTTTTTTAAATGCATTTCTAAAAGGAAGAGGGTTAGCGTAGTCACAGTAATGTTTATTGTAGCGGTATCAGACTGTTTTTTACGTGTAGCAAGCAAGTGTGAGTGACTGGTATTGTGAATACACAAACGTGGCTAAGATGTAGCGTCAGCCACAAGCTGTAGAGTCTGACTCTGTTTTGCTTAATGTGCCTTATGTACACACCATCTTCGGCAACACGCATTCAAGCAATCACTTCAAAAAAAAAAAAGTCGATGTAAACATGTATTTTGGGCTCCTGCGTTCATAATTCACATTTACGCTTAGCTACACAATTTTATACGCCTGTTTTCAGACGCTAAATACAAAACGTGTGGCCAATGCGTTGCTAGCTAAACCAGGTTGAACTTTGATCAGTTAGGGACTCAAATTTGCTAGTGATGCGGTTAAACTCATCAAACTCTGATCGTAGCTGGTTTATTCGGTGAACCCAGACACTGTGACAAACCTGACGATGTCTGCATTTTTTCTTCAAATAAAGATAAACCAAGGCCACTCTCCTAATGTGATGTAATCCATGTCTGCTTTTGCAAGGACGCTAGAAAGAACTATTATGTCTCCTTGTTTATTTTGGATGACTCTATGCATTCCATTACAATGAGTTGCACCCAATGCGTCAGTCTCTCCCTCTCTACGTTTGTCTTTTGTGCACAGTTCTGTGCTGCTGCGAGTCTACGGAACTATTTACCCTTTCCCCCGCCCTTACGGAGCGTGTTGAGCGCAAACTCATATTGACCCACCAGTCACGTGCAGCTTAGAGAAAAAAAAAAAGTAAGACTGAGTGAATTATTATAGAAAAAAAACGCTCTTGTCGCTCAAACGGGCGAGTTTAGAGTTGTTTCATTCGTAATCAACCACACGAGGCGGGTCTCTGCTCTGCTGCTCATCTGCGTTTACTGCACACCTGAGAGTACTCCTTGCAGGGTGTCTTTTCGTTTCATTTTTGAGCCAGTTTGGAAAGCACTGTGATTGCAGCAATGAAAGCATGTCTGCACTTTGATTGATCCCAAACTCTGCGCGCACATGCATGTGCATATTTGCCAGTTGCTCTGTTTTACTTTTTTTTTTTTCAATTAATCTCCATTTTGTTTAATTCAACCGAGAGAAAATGTCAGAGCCTACAACAGTGCCCAAACGAGGATTTCTGTAGTCCAGATTTCTGTAGTCCAGTAATTGTAATTAATTACTGAAATTTGAACTGTAATTTGTTTTGTTACTCCGTTAGTGACAAAAGTAATTAAATTACAGAAATTTGTTACTTTGTAATCTGTTACCCCCAACACTGCACAAGTTTGAAAATATAGACGATTTATGGATGGTGCACCTTTTATAATGCGGTGCGTCCTATAGTGTGGAAAATCGTCTTATAGTTTTGATACAATTTTAGATACACGTGTAAAGGTGCAATGATGTGTTGAAGAGAAAGGGACTCTACATGTATATATATCATTGTAGGTGTATGTGTGTAAAAAATCCCCAGGAGATGGGATAGAAAGGGTTGATAAAGCAGTGCTGGCACGGCTGGGTGTCTAAATCACAGTTTGCAATGGACCCTCAATGTGCGATTGGCTGTCACTGCCACAGATGAAGGACGGCGCCCACAGGAAAAGGATAAACTGTCTGATAAGCGCTGTGAGGTACAGGGCTTCTTCTGGCGGACAGGCTTTTAAAAGAGGAGTCGAAGGGGAGGAGGGAGGACGATGGGAATAGAAAAGGAAAATGAGTCAAGAGGGAGCAGGCAACAGCTGAATCTCCATCTGTGTTCAGGCGAACAGGAATGGCAGCTAGAAAACAAGCCAAACGACCACTGAGGTGTGCCTTCAGTCTCTTGTGGGTTTACCTCTGTAGAGGAAATCTTTTCAAAGCTTCCCTGTCTATGGGGAAGTGGGGGGGTAGCTGTACCCCCTTCTGCAATAATGAGCTGGGATGAGTGGCATCAATCAGCAGAACAGCTGCAAAGTGTTCATTAAATCAGTGTAAAATCAGTGAAGCAAATGGCGGTGACTGGCTGAAAGAGCTAAACCGCTGCCGTTTAACTGCAGCAGATTACATAATAGTGAGCATCAACATATCAAAACATCATTTGAGGGGCTCTGACGAAATAAAGTCATTAACCCTTGAACCTTCCCGTTGGCTGGCCTTTAGATTGTCCACAGAAGGCTTTTGACCGTCTTAAAGCAGGAATAGATTTTACTGGATAGGTTCACACTACTTTTTCTGTAGAAGCTACCAAGATGCAACATATTTGCTTCTGAAACCAGATCAGTTCACCAGGTAACCACTAGATGGCTCTTTACATATTCCAGCCAGTCCTAATTTCAGATTTTAATCGGTGTCGAATTTGGCCCGCATTTTGGGCCAAACATTTGGCAACCAGCTCAGTAGTAGAGCAGTAGTCATGGTCAGAAGAGGCGACTTCCATAATCTGCTATTCCCAGTCGTCACAGACTGCGTTAGGGTAATCTGTTCGTTCCCAGACACCAGGACGTACAGTAGGAAGCAAGTGTTTGTTTAATTCCAAAAGAACAGGAATGACCTAACTTCTTAAACGTCTGCGCATATCAGGATTTGAATGCTCACCATAAATCAAATTACAATTAAAGCAATCTCGCCAAATATTTATAACTACTTATTTTGTCACTCACCATCTTTTGGGAAAGTGGGGAAATTTAATAAGGAGTTATATTTAGCTGATGTCGCACATTAGGACTGTCACTAACGATTTTTTTAGTAGTCGATAAGTCACACATTATTTTTTCGATTAGTCAAAGATTATTCTTTACGTAAGCTGATGTGCAATTTTGTATTATTTTTTTTAAAAGGTGATATTGCTGTTACTCAGACCGTGGAGGTTTGTGTCATGTGGGGTACTGCTAATGCTCGACGTATGGCTTGTTCACAAAAACTGGAATTTTACTTGCAGATTTCATGAATTTCAATTTCAACTTACAAAAGATAAAACGTTTAAGGTCCCATGTAACCTATATTCTTGCACAAATACTCAAATACTGTCTTTTTACTAGATGTATTAAATAAGCACTATAATTTATACTTTTATTTAGAACAGGAGAATCAACAAAACTAATAAAAACATGAGGATTTAGATAGAGAGAAATGGTCTTTGTCACTTTGAACAATTCTTTTTTTTTCGTCAACATTCTGCTGAACTTCAGCAGCAAACAAAAACATAAACATCACTGTTGTTTTGGATCATTTAACAACAAATTCTGAAAACGTTCTCCACAGTTTTTCTAGCCTCAGTTCTGCAACACATAACGTTCTAAAGCATTGTATTTCAGTGCAAAGCCGTTATGAAAAGCTGCTTTTCTCCACAGCAGAATCAGCTGATTCAGGTTGATGATGCCATCACTTCACTGTGCAGCGCTGCATATCAGAGATATGTAGATAGTAGATTACTGTCACAGTGCTCAAATGTCTGAGTTTTTGAGACCCATCTTGAACATCCTCTGTCCAGTATAGTAAATTCTGTGAAGAGTTTTGAATTGGATTAGTTGCAGGTTTGGAATTTTTGTTAGTTTAAAGGTGTTTAGAAACATTTCTGACCTAAAGCTTTGATCTGTGCTCCTGCTTAAGTCTGCATCCCATATTGTTGTTGGAAGTGAAATTTCATGATCTAGGTGGCCTAAGAGTTTGTATATTTTTAAAGGAAAATTTTATTAATTGAAAAATGTATCAAAGAGGTAACTAGTTCTGGTAAATTAAGATCATTGTCACTGTATTTAAATGTTGTAGTAATACAGATTTAAGTTGCTGATATTCCAAGAAGTTATTTATTCCATGTTTTTCTTATATTACTTATAGTACTTATATTACTACTTTGGTAGCATTCAAGTTTTTTTTATTGTTGCTCTGATAAATGGTAGAACTGACAGGTTAATCTTTCCACAAAATGCCTATTCCAAATCCATCCATGGGTTGGTTTCTGGATTATTTTTTAACCATTTTAAGATGTAATGTAATCTGTTGGCAAGAAAGTAGTTGTGGAAGTTAGGTAATTCTAAGCCTTTTTGCAGATTTTAAAGTTTTTAGACTAATTCTTGCTGGTTTGTTGTTCCGCAAGAAGCTGGATATGGCCAAGTCTAATGTTTTAAACCATTTTTGTGGTGGTTGTGTGGGGATCATTGAGAGAAGATAATTAATTTTGGGAACATTTTTTATTTTGACTATGCATTGCGATGTTTGAAAGCAAGAGTTTTGAACGTGGAAGTCCGAAATGCACAATTCTGTGTTTACATAGATTTTTTTTATTGAAAGTGGTTGCTTGACCATTGAAGAGAGTGGTGTGCATGAAGCTTAATACTCAAAGATTGACTCAAGTATATGTTTTTAAAGTTGGGAGGTCAAAGAGAAGCATAATTAGTTTAATTCCTATTCCAACATGGAGCTCTTTAAAATGAAGAACCTTTTATAACTCAGCTGCAGTGGTAGGATCATGATGTGAGCTGAACAAGCAATTTGATCTAATCTGACATCTCTGAAAATAATTTTCCAATTTTCCTTTTTTTATTTTTGTTTTTATTCTTGTATTTGCTTTAAAAATTGGAAAAATTATTATATTTACCTGGGAAAAAAGCCTACTGGATAACGTTTGAGTTGTTTATAATCTCTTCAAAGATGCTTTATTTACTGAACTCTCATAGTATGAAATAAAAGTATTGTATTTTCAAGAAATTCATATTTTAATGTTTGAAGAGGAATGCAGCAACACTAGAAAGTGTATAAAAGGAGGCGAAAAACCTCCACATAGTGCAACATTGGGACAAAATTCCAAAATATGAAATAAAATCTTGTTGATCACTTCTGCAATAGAACTGAAGTGTTGTCTCTGAAAAGAAGGACAGATGATAAACAGGCTGGTTAAAGTTTCTGCCTTTACTGAATTTGAGTCAATATTTATCTGTTGTCAGTAGCTTAAAAAAACTGGGGTGTCGGGGTAGGATTTTATAAATCTGCTTCCTCTCACACAATCTATCATTTGATGCCTAGTTATCCTGTGTTTGACATGCTTTTATGGATGTAAACCTCTCTTGATTGATTGTGTTGCATATGTATTATTCTTTCCTGATTGCTTGAAACAAACTATATCAAATCAAAAAAGCTTTTAGGGTTGCCACTTTTAAACTGGAGCATCTTCTAAACAAAAATACTTTCATTTATCATTTTACATCTTTTAAAAGCTGCTTTTTAATACTTGGTTTCTATTTTTTGTTCTATTTGCTTTTCTAATTTTCAGTTTTACAAGATGAACATCACAGTTTCTTTTTCAAGCCGAGATTTGAGCTCTTAACCCAAATGCCATCGTCTTTTACTGTGAGCGTTATAGCCTATAACTGATTTTTGGACCTAAACTAATTTCCATTTTGTTTCAAACAAACTGGGTTTGACTAATATGTTGAAAGTTGAAGGAAAATGACAGACATGTCCTGTTGGGGTTTTAAAGCATCAGGAGATTTCATTTTCTATCTGCTGCAAAGATTTAAAGCCAAGAATATACGTCTCCCTGTTACCAGTCTTGTAAAAATAAAATCTCATTTGCCAGCTCAAATGTCAACTATTTATGTACATTATTGTGGTTCTGATAGCACAATCCGAATGACTTTTGATTTAATTTAGCAAAAGCAGGCATTACACAATTGATTTTTTATAGCTCTCAATGGGCTCAAATTGTAAGTTTAAAAATCAATTCACACATTCAAGGCTCTATTATTTTGTTTCAGCTGTGTTATTGCCCAATGCTGGTTCAATAAAGAAAACCGCCTTCTTCACAAATCTATGCCCTTTACTGTTTATTTTCGTTACTCTTTCCTAACCAGTTCAGGCTACTTCAGGTATAAACTACATTTGTTAGAGTGTAATGAGATCAAACATGAGTTTGGTGTCAGCCCAGATTACAAACACTGCAGTTATGTCAGGCCCCATGGGTGAAGAATGTTAAGCAGTAGATACAAACCCTGCTTTATGAGATTCTTGTTGTAAAAATGCTCAACAATCAGCCTTAAAAGAGTTTTAATGCCTGAAGTTTGTAAATTAGCCAGTGAGGCTCTTCAAAGGTGTTTAAAAAAGGAAAAGCTAGATGAGGAAACATCCCTGATAAAAACTTTAACAGATTCTTTCAAGCAAAACCTTTTGTCATAACTACATATCGACCGTCTGCGGGCAAACAATAGGCAAATCTGTGTAGGACATGCAGATGGCCTGCGCAAAATATCAAGATTGGAGACCGTTCAGAACAAAAATGTTCATGCGCAGGTTTTTTATTCTTATAGATTATTCGGGCAACAGGTGGTAGCGAGAACTTATACAACGCATCCGGGTTAGTAAGGGGAAGTAGGTGAGATGCAGGTGTGTTGAAGAAATTTCTTTTTTTCTGCGGATTGCGCAGTGGGCCCGTTTGTGCTGTTCAATTGATAAATGTAGGATCCTTGCGTGCAGCCTGACTGTTAGAAGTGGGGAAATTAGACATAGTGTTGTTTGCGTTGGTATTCTATGGGCACTTAGGGGCACTTGCTTATCACAAGCACATCCCATGCGTGCAGCATTCGTGCTTTAACTATCCAGCCAAGATAAACCAATGAAAATGTTTTTTTTTTTTTCTGCTGCTTATTGCTTTGGGGGCGTAAAACACACAATCATTGTTTTTAATAATACGTTTTCTGAATGTTCTCTACCCAGTGTTGCGGGTGACATATTACAAAGTAATGAATTATTGTAATTTAATTACTTTTGTCAGAAACGGAGTAACGAATTACAGTTCAAATTTTGGTAACAAATTACAATTACTGGACTACAGAAATCCTTGTTACTTCGTTACTTCGGTTTTGAAGGCTCTGACATTTTCTCTCGGTTAAATGAAACAAAACGGTGATTAAAAAAAAAAAACAACTGGCGCAGAGTTGGGGATCGATAGTACAAACATGCTGCATTCACATTGCTTTTCAAAGTGGCTCAAAGATGAGACAAAAAGAGACCCTACAAGGAGTCCTCGCAGGTGAGCAGCAGATTACGAATAAAACGACTCTAAAGCCGCTCTTTGGTGTGAGCGACTAGAGTCAGCTTCTTCCTTGAAGCCATTTTTTTGTCTATATTCATTCATCCTGCTTTACTTAATTTTTCTCTCTAAGCTGCACGTGACTTGTGGTTGATACGAATTTGCACTCAATGCACTCTGCGAGGGTGGGGGTACATAGTTCATAGTTCGGCAGACTTGCAACAGCACAGAACTAAAGACAGATGTAGAGAGAGAGACTGGTGCAAGTCATCCTAATGGTATTAGAGCTGTCAACGTTAAGGCGTTAATGCAAGTGAGTATTTGGAAAAAAACGAATGTGTTAATATATATTAACGCAGATTAATTATGCTCCGCAAAGCAATTGTCTTCTACCGGTTCAATCTATCGCGGCGTGCATCAATTTCTGAAAATACACACTTTGTCAGGCACAATCCCGCTTATGCCATGGTCACTTACAAAATAAATTCAGTGGCTTGCAAAAGTATTTACACCCCTTGAACTTCTCCACATTTTCTCACATTATGACCACAAACATAAATTGATTTTATTGGAATTATATATGAAAGACCAACACAAAAGTGGCACACACTTGTGAAGTGGAAAAAGAATTATACAAGAGTTCTATTTTTTTTTTACAAATAAAAAACTGAAAAGTGCAAAAGAAAATCTCTACTAAATCTGTCCTTGTTTTCTCAGCATATTTGAATTTGAGTTTACAGTTAGATGACAGTAAAAGACATGTTCATACCATTTGTAAATAACTAAAATGCAATTTTATTTTCTAAAAAAAAAATCATAAAAATTTCAAAAAACTTAAATGCCTAAGGTATTTCTAATTAAAATAGTGTTGGAATTTGGCATATAAAACATGTTTGGCCGGTAGATTTTTTTTTTTATCAATCGGCCAATTTGGCTAGTGTTTAAAAAATTAAATGTCGGCCACTGTGTGGAGGTGTTCTACTTATTTAAAATCTGACAAAAAACAGAGTACTGTGCACTGCAAATTGTGCAGAAGACATGTTCCTTCTCAAACTGGAAATACCACCAACCTTTTTTATCACCTGAAACAGTACCACCAAGCATGCTCAATCTCAGACTGAAATAAACGATAATTCTCCAGCAAAAACAACAGAGTTAAGACCTTCACAGCAGCAACAGTCTAAACTATGTGAAGAAATTCAGAGAATTTGCTTTTAGTTCCTAGCTTATTCAAGGATGTTGACAAGAATGTCAACTTTGTTTGTTCTGTGAAACGTAAAAAACGATTAGAATTTATATGTAGAATTAATGCTTTGTTTTTAAATGGAACTGATCAAGCAGTTTAGTGTTCTGTTTTATTCATGTTCTCTTTTGAAACTTGAAAACTTTTGCTTTAATTTTCAGTTTAGTTTTGTTTTTTGTTTGCTTTTTGGGGAAAAAAACTGTTGCATCATGTTCCTTCAGTGCATCTGTTATGTTTAAAGTATGATAGGAAATAAATCTTTAAATCTAAACAACCTTCTGATGATTACACATTTTTCTAATAAGCCACAGAGTGTTGAAATTTGACAGATATAGTTATTTGGCTTATATGGTGATATAAATTGTTATTGCCTGATATGAAAAAAACAATATTGTGATATAAAAAAATCGCCCAGCTATTAGTCCCATACATGGGAAATTCAACTGTTGCAGAGGTGGTTTACAGGAATTTGTTGGTATTCAAACTGGTGACAGAAAAATATTTTTTTCACCATTGTCAATTGGTTTATTTCTGCTACAATCTCTGAATTTTTATAATAAGTGAATTATATTTTGCTCCCTTCTGAAACTATTCTCTAGTGGTCATTTGAGGAATTGCAAAACTTTGTTGCTGCCGTTCTTTTGTTGACTCTATCATTCTGAAAGTACCTTTGAAAGATTGACTTGCTGGTTGACCTGTTTAATAAAAGTCAATTGAATAATCAGGAGTTAATGCTGGGTTCTAACCGCCTTTACTTCTCATTTCTCATATATAGGAAGATAAGTAGTTTTCTTTTTATGGCATTCCCTCTGAATTATTGAATTATTTTTTGCTCTACTTGTTGCCATTTGCTTATAAGAACAGA
This sequence comes from Adrianichthys oophorus, assembly GCA_036245035.1. Classification (NCBI taxonomy): domain Eukaryota; kingdom Metazoa; phylum Chordata; class Actinopteri; order Beloniformes; family Adrianichthyidae; genus Adrianichthys; species Adrianichthys oophorus. The sequence continues at coordinate 8,784,599 of BSAI01000123.1, forward strand.
AACAAAAACTAATTATTTTAAAGTGTTTAAGAAATCTGTATATTTCATGAAACCAGAATGAGATGACTTTTTTTTTCTCTTTTGGCTTCAGTTCTGAGCTAATCGAGTATGCTTCGTGCTCTTTGAAGCTAAAGAACTTCAAAACAAGACATGAAGTGAGCTGTCAATCTCAAATGCTAATCTGTTCCTCATTTCAGGATCGTGAATTATTTTCCAAAAAGAGGGTTTCTGGATTTGTAGTCTTTCACTCCTACAAAATAAAAGCAAGGCAGCACTCTGAGTTTCAGTTTCAGAGGATGAACAGAATTTTTTTTTTTTAAGACAGCTGTACATATTGATAACAGACTTTTATGTGCTCCTTATAGTGCCTCAGCCTGGACACTTATTTCAGCATCCCTTGGTGATATTGTATGTCAGAAGATAGGACGTGCAATATTCTCCAACCAAGAAATGAATCCACTGAGATTTCTTTGTGGCTTGTCCAGATAATCCCTTTGGTTAAAAAGAAAGAAGCCTGCTGCATTTTTTTAAGCATCGGGGGATTCTCGACTGAGGCAGTTTTCATTTCAATGGCTATATGTGCTTGTGGCATCTGTTTACCATTCTGAGATCCAGTTTATTGATATGGGATGCAGCTCAAGTAGAAAAGGCACTTAAGGCAAAAAAAATTCTGAGGAGTTTGTATAATTAAGGAAAAGAAAGGAAAGTATCTTATTTGAGGCTTTGTTTTGTGATTCAGTCTCCTGGGAGGGGTAAATATCTTTTTTCATTATTTAATTTCCCCCAGGTTGTCGGGATCAAAACTACTGAGATGCAAATAGGAATAAAAAAAAGTCTGATGCAGTCTGAATGCCGAATGAAACTCAAACCACTTCCTTGTCATAGCATCTTGATATTCAAAAGGTGTGCGCCTTTGTCCATATATGGCTACACGCTCATGGAGACGCATGCAGACATGTTGGTGTGTGACGAGGCCCATAGCGCTCCCATTCCTCGGAGCCCCCCAGGCGCTCAGGAGCATCTGCAGCCCTCTATTTTCCATATGCCCTGTGCCTCTCAGTCTCTCTCAATCATTAATTCAGGGTGATTATGAATTAACAAGCTACCATCACTCTTTTTCCCTGTCAGGTCAGCCTGATTTTCCATCTCTTTTATGATTTCGACATTCAAAAAAAGCTTATAATTATTCAGGCAAAGCTGCCTTGGGTGGATAGTTTGGGATGATGAAGCTGCAGATACAGTTGCTGTAGGGGAAAAAAAGTCCAAATGACAGGTTTAGGAATTTCTCCACCTGGCTACAGAACTGAAACAGATTCAACATTTTGATGTGGAAAAAATTACCAAACTTCATGTTAGGTGCTGTTTCATCCCAGAGATAATTTTCTTGACATGCCACATTTTTGTCAGAAAAGCTTGAATTGATCCTTCCTTGAGCCAGTAGAGGGTTTGGACACAAACGGCGACGGAACAGATGCTAGCCAACATGGGGGCCCGAGTGTGGATCCTTCAATTGAAGGGAGGTCTCCTTAATCACCAGGACACCCTGCTGTAGGGGTGTTGTGGCAAAATAATGCATAAATGAGCAAACAGACTTGATTAGACATGATTTACATCATCGTGATTTAGTAAGATTTACAAGTTTTTTGCCACTTTTCTGGCTCTTGCATTGGAAATTGGGAAATTTTAGACTATAGTAAATCCAGAAATTTAATCAGAGATTGCATAAAAATATTGCAAAGCTGATGTGACATGCAATCCATGGACAAATAGCAAAACAAAAAACAACTAATACATAATTTCCATTTCACTGCAACAGTTTTACGTAAACCAAAGTCAGCAAAATATTCTAAATGACCAACGTCGAATGTGGGCATCTAAGATAAAAAGTCTCTATTTGTTTGGTCAACATTCAATTGAAGGGGTCCACCTTATTGGTCATATTCTTAAAGGGCTTTTTTTGATTCATTAAATACTTCAAGCTGCCATGAGATTGTTAGAACTAGTGTAAACATTTAATGCAGTACACCATCTTTTGCACTACATGAATTGCACAGGCTGTTGTTGCGATGACGATAAATTTAGAATTTATTATACAGGCCTACTTTTAAGTGCATAAAATGTGCTCAACAAATGCAGTGAATTATATTGCACAAAACTAGGACATAGTTAAGGACGTGCTAATTAAATTTTAAGCTTACTCTAGTTTAAGCTAACTATTTGCTAAAGCTTACTAGCCTAAGCTACAAAATGTGGTCATGTAACAAGAATGTTTCAAAGAATACATACTAATAATTGGTTTAAATAAAATGTCAATATATAGAAGCTGACAGTTGAAGATAACAGTTGGCATAAGATGCTTATTCAAGTCACAGAATTCCTAATTTTCTCATTACTCACTACTGAAGTCACTATATGGCATTTAGCATTTTGTTGGGGTGTTCGAATCTACCATTTCAAAATCCTGTGTCCTGGAAATTTCTTAGAAGTCTCTATGAAAACCAGTGTGCATCGATGCACAGTAGATGGGTGAATATAGACCACAATGCATTGCGTTTGAAAATCTGAAAAAAATGTATGTAATTTATAGTTTTTATAAGTCCTTCAAGTTTTCATCATCAGAAACAGTGGATTCATAAATAGTTTTTGTAAAAGGTTCATATACATTAACATTTACTTCAGCAATTAGGTTAGCAGTGAGCATGTATCCAGATTGTATTAAAATCCACGGTAAACTGAGTTTAGCCTAAACTTGTTTGTGGACATGAAAAACTAAAGTTTAATTATCAAATTAAAGAGTGCTAAATTAATTCCTGTGCTCTGATAAAACTTTATAATAAAACAACAACAATAATAGAAAGGTCTTTATTCAAGCCAGTGTTTCCTTCAGAAACAAAATCTGTTTTTGAATGGTCACTGGAACACAATGGCTCCCCTGAAAGTCTACTTAAATATTCCAATAAATGCTGTTTTGCTGTGACAGGCATTTAGAAATAACAGCCATTTTTGTTCAAACGTTATGTTGACCATCAGACTGAAAACTGCAAACAGCCTTGGGGAAAGAAGAGGAAGTTTCTCAAACATCTGCTGTTTTGTCTGTCTGATGAAGCCAGAGATGTTTTGCTTGGTTTTGATGCTGATGTGAAGCCATACAAGGACAGCTCAGCTGCTCGGGCATAATCATCTCTCCTAAAACTGTAGTTTTTAGGAAGCAGAAATAATGATGGAACGTGCAATCAAATGCATCTTGTTGGGGACTGGTGACTCTGAAAAAAATAATATAGGTTACAAAAGCAATCTTTAAAAGAAAATTACAATACAAATATCTGATGTTTTTTCCTACTGTCTTAATTTTTATGGACTGATTTACCACAGTGTTTCGTTGCACGAACCATATTCCACTGTGCTGTAATGTGTGATTCAGTTAATGCACCAAATTGATTTTTTTAAATCAGTTGTTTTTGCAAAATTTTATCATGTTTTACGTGTTTCAAAGAAGGTTAGGAGTTGCAGGTATTGTAAATCCACTTATGCTTCTAATTTGGCTAACGTGTCGCGTGTTATAAACAAGTATTAGAGAACTATGAACGCAAAGAAAGTCTGACTGACTGACAGACTTAAAAACTGAAATATCCTAAGTATTCAGACCCTTTGCTCAGTATTTAATAGCAGCACCCTTTTGATCTTATACAGCCATGAGTCTTTTTTGGGAAAGATGCAACAAGTTTTTCACACCTGGATTTGGGGATCCTCTGCCATTCCTCCTCTCCAGTTCTGTCAGGTTGGATAGTAAATGTTGGTGGACAGCCATTTTTAGGTTTCTCCAGAGATGCTCAATTAGGTTTAAGACACGGCTCTGGCTGGGTCATTCAAGAACAGTCACGGAGTTGTTGTGAAGCCACTCCTTGGTTATTTTAGCTGTGGGCTTAGGATCATTGTCTTGCTGGAAGGTGAACCTTCGGTCCAGTCTGTGGTCCTGAGCACTCTGGAGAAGGTTTTTGTCCACGATACCCCTGTACTTGGCTGCATTTGTCTTTCCCTCGATTGCAACTAGTCGTCCTGTCCCTGCAGCTGAAAAACACCCCCACAGCATGATGCTGCCACCACCGTGCTTCACTGTTGGGACTGTATTGGACAGGTGATGAGCTATGCCTGGTTTTCTCCACACATACCACTTAGAATTCAGGCCGAAAAGTTCTATCTTGGTCTCATCAGACCAGAGAATCTTATTTCTCACCGTCTTTGAGTTCTTCAGGTGTTTTTTTTTTTAGCAAACTCCATTCGGGATTTCATGTGTCTTGCACTGAGGAGAGGCTTCCGTCGGGCCACTCTGCCATAAAGCCCCGACTGGTGGAGGGCTGCAGTGATGGTTGACTTTCTACAACCTTCAGCTCTAGGAAGGGTTCTGGTCGTCCCGAACATCTTACATTTAAGGATTATGGAGGCCACTGTGCTCTTAGGAACCTTAAGTGCAGCAGATATTTTTTGTAACCTTGGCCAAATATGTGCCTTGCCACAATTCTGTCTCTGAGCTCTTCAGGCAGTTCCTTTGACCTCATGATTCTCCTTTGCTCTGACATGCACTGTGAGCTGTAAGGTCTTATATAGACAGGTGTGTGGCTTCCCTAATCAAGTCCAATCAGTGGAATCAAACACAGCTGGAAGCAAATGAAGATGTAGAAGCATCTCAAGGATGGTCAGAAGAAACAAACAGCACCTGAGTTAAATATATGAGTGTCACAGCAAAGGGTCTGAATACTTAGGACCATGTGATATTTCAGTTTTTCTTTTTGAATAAATCTGAATTAATTTTTTGTCAATATGGGGTGCTGTGTGTACAACAATGAGGACAAAACTGAACTTAAATGATTTTAGCAAATGGCTGCAATATAACAAAGAGTGAAAAATTTAAGGGGGTCTGAATACTTTCCGTACCCAGTGTCTTACAGAAGTTGGAAAATAAACCATTCATTGACGATGCACTACATAATGTGAGGATTTTGTGCTTAAATTTGTTTTTTCAGTTGCGTTTGATCATGTTCTGAGTTGTCTCTCTCTTGCCAGTCACTCAGGTTCCTGTTAATCATTTTTCCATTTCTTTTAAATTTCCCTCGGTCTATTTAAGTGTCTGGTTTACATTGTCGGGTCATCTGTTCCATCTTGTCACCCTTTTTGTTTCTCCATGGTTTTTGTCATGTTCTGGTTGATTTAATAATTCTTTCAAGTTTCTGTCACCAATCTTGGTCTCCTGGATTTTTGGTCATATACTACCTGTTCCTGACATATAATCTTGTGTGCCCTATATTGCAGAAAATACAGTAAACTAAAACAAAGTATACTATTGTTTTCTTTAAATTTACCCATCAATAGATGTAGCATTATAAAGATAAGTTGCTCACATTGACTGCATATGAGAATGTAAGAATGTGACATCCCCCATGGAAAATGGCTTACTTCTGGCTCCAACCACCAATTCAGTCACAAATTTTTTGCGTTACAGATGCTGCCACGTTGAAGCCAGACATCGTCAGTTAGCTGTGATTGGTTGAAGTTGGGCCAGTTATCGTTCCTATGACAGCCACTTTCACCATTTAGGAGTGAGCTTGTTGTAAGTCCACCCCCCCTACCACTTGAAAGAGGGCTCGGGAGAATCTGCAAATCAAACGTTTTGAACGATCAAAATAAGATCACATAGTTTTATTGAGGCATTTGATTGGTCAGTTTATAACTTGAATAACTTGCGCTACAGAAAATAATTTCATGGAAAAAATAGGATTATCAAGAAATGTTAAAGGTATCAGAGCAAGAATGTTTGTTCTGCCAAAAAGAATGACTGAATAATAGCTGGTTATTTTTCCATAGAAGTCTATGGGATTTTGGTTTCTTGGCTCCAGTGGATACTACCTGTTTGGAACACCAAGGGGGAAGGGTCACTCAGTCCAATTCTCACATACAGTAGAAGTTACTCACAATCCTTAACATAACTACAAATTGGCATCAATTACAATCTCATCTCAGGAAAAAAATGTACAATTGTGTTTATTTATTTTGTTTTCCAAAAGTTTAATTTGCTTCCTTTTGTTTTTTGTTTTTTTTATCAGATGGAATAATAGTCTGTCGCAGTAACTTGGTTACATTTAAAGCATCAGATTCTAAAAAGTCCTGTAACTGTGTTAAAGCCTGCTCTGCAAGTATTCTGTAAGTTTTCTTTTTTCCATGTTTATTCTGCAAAGTTACTTGATAAAAGATGAATATAATTTTAGTTTGATTAAATCTAAACAGTTAGTTTGACTCCTAAAAGCAGTGCTAAAATGAATTTCTTAACTAAACAAAACTCCAGCATTAATTCTGCAGGATCATCTTTATTCATCAGGAAAAAAGCTTCATTACACAAGACAAAAAAAATTGGATTTACTCTCAGGTTTACCAGCAGGTGATGAGCAGAAGCGGCAGCCATGATAAATTTAAAATGCCGTCCAAGTTTTCTTTGACTTTTCCTACTTTTGTAAAATTAATTTGGCAGCTCGTTGAAGCCTGAATTACACTTTGTTTGTTTTTTTAAATCAAATTTGCAAAAAAAAATTATTTAAATGATGCTATTTAACATGCAAAACCGGACTTACTGAATCAGTGAGGGAAATGAGGTTTATTATTTCAAATTAAAGTGCAATTTTTAAATTCTACGTTTAAAGCATTTTTTCTTGAATTTATAAACTAGAGCATCAATATGTCCCTCTTTGACATGTCTGCCTCTCATGATGTGATCTAGTAATCCATCTTCATAGTGTGTCGTCGCCCCCCCCCCCCCCCCCCCGCGCGCCACTCTCCTGGGTTAACGTAGGTGGATGCGCAGCAGCCGGAATATATGCATGAAAAATTTGCTATCACTGCAGTTTTTTTTTTTCTTTTCATTCGGATGTTGCAGCACCGTGGTTGATGGATAGAATGTGTCACTTGGCGCAGTGATGAGGGCAAGAGCCACGCTTTCGGAGATAGGTGGGGGGTTTGTCAGGGGACTGCAGACCCAAAAGTAAAGGGCACAGACCTTGCCTTCTAGTTCGTGTTAACTACCAAGCCCTAACAGTGAGGGCCACACAACACAGGCAGGGGGACAATTTTAAATATTACCTTTCCCATTTCTGTGCATTATTTTTTTTTTCTTTAGATATAATCACATTTGCTTCTAGAAATCTAAATTTCTACATTTATTTTCTAAAAAGCAGCTAGTTGATTAAAAAGTAGACGAAACCAACGTTTAAATATTTCATCAATGACAACTTAATTTACTTCCAGTACTTAACTGTTTACATTTAGACACTTTGCTATTGTCACTTGTCACACAAATTTTAAGAAGTGCTCTTTGATCAAAAGCAAAAAATGTATGTAATGAAAAATGCCAGTCAAGGTGTCCATTACCAGATATTAACGCATGACGAAGAGGCGTGAACCATCTGATACGAAGTCCATTCATTTCTGGTAATGGACATCTCCTAGGATATTATACCGGTAAGTATGTTGATCTAGCAATTTTTAATCTCTAAATCGTTCTTCCAAATAAGATGACAAATCTGCGTGACTCGTTGTCTTAGTAACGGCTACAGAACCTGCCTCTCACCTTGTTGCAGTTGGTGTATGAGGACTAAGCAGCGGAGGAACGGGATATATATCTTAAACGTCATGTTAAATGATACAAAGCATAATTTCAGAAGAAAAATTTACCTCTTACCTCTACTTTCTGTCCAGATTATGAAGCAACACTTTGCTTCTAAGAAACCAAGTCCCTTATTAGTTTCCTAGATTATTTTTTTTTGGAAGAAATGTTCGACATGAACTCAAATCATTAAATTTGCACCAACAAACAACTCATTTTATTATTAATGAATCAAATTATTTATAAACCTGTGTTTTGAGTTTCATTTGTTCTGGTTAAGGACTGCCTCTGCCACCTCGGTCAGAGCTGCACGTGAAAAAAAAATCATGAGGGAAAAACACTTTTCTTCGAAAAGACAGTTTTTCTGTTGGTTTTATCTACGTAGCAATAATTTTATTTTTTTGGTCGCTTGGGGGTGACGAACAAACCTATGTAATTTTTCGAAGAATCAGAAAAAGCAAACTTTTGGATTTCCTTGGCATCTAAGGTTATTTGTTAACCACACTCACCTTCCTCATATGTTCATATCAAATGTCACATTATTTTATTCAGTTTGAGCCAGGGATTCATGTATTCAATTTTCACAATATTCTGGTAAAATATGTGCAAGCAACAGAGGTAACTTTTTCAAGCTCCCAACACTAACACCCCTAACAGTCAACAACTTCTAACCCATCGTTTTTTTCCTCAAGTAGCTTACCAATGATGTTCAAGAAGTTATCAACCCTCTAGTAGGAGTTTACATTTGTAGCTAGTACTGAAGGTGTTTTTTTAAAATCTTTTTTCAAGTTGGTGGCCCCTGCCTGAGGTCAAAGGTCAGTAAAACTTATCTTGTGGTTATTGACTTGACCTGGCGGAAAGTAGGTAAAATTTCACAAAGAGTATCAAAGAGCGCAAACAAAAATGTTAATTTCCCATATTGTGCGAAAATGTAAAAATTGCCAAATTTACAGTTTGCTACAAAATGGCCACCAAAACATGGGTCCTGTGACCATCCCTTAATCATTTGAACACTTCTTTTGGATATCCCTGACGTGTTTTGAGTTCATCAGTGGACTCTGAAATTTTTTTCTGAGTCCCATTGGAGATTACATTTCAAAATTCATTTTCACCAAGTTCTTGGTTCTTGGTGTGGGCCCCCGGTTTAAGCTCTGGCTAGGGGACCTGAAAACAAAATCACCAATGGGGGACCTTTCTGTGTGGAGTTTGCATATCCTTCCTGTGGATTCGTGGGTTTACTCCAGTTTCCTCCCACCTTCCAAAACATGCTTCATTGGTAAATTGGTCAGTCTAAATTGTCCCTTGTTGTGGATGTGAGTGTGTATAGGTGTGTGATTGTGGCCCTGCGACAGATTGGTGACCTGTCCTGGGTGTACCCTCCCTTTGCCCACGAGTGAGCGGTTAGGCTCCGGTAGTCCTGTGACTGCAAAAAGGACAAAACGAGTTAAGAAAATGGTTGGATGGACGGACATCTTCAAACTTTCATCTGTAAAATGTCATTTTTAGTACAGTTTTCATTTTCATTGTGGGAGGCTGCATCTTTTGTGTCAGTTTCATTAAATTAGACACAAAACTGATGCCTGACTTACATTTTCTTAATTAATTACATTTCTGTATTCAGCCTCATTTAAGACCCAGAGTAGTAATTTCGTGGATGGCTCTGATCTCATGGCTGGTAGGTCGCACTCTGAGTGCTCTACTCTACGCCGGCAGTGAGCTTGGTGGCCTTTGGCTCTGACGGATCGTGATGTTATTTCTGCGGGGTCTCGGCCAGTCATCGCAGTGGTCGAAAGCTAATGGGCCAGATGCGGGAGCCACCTGGTCGGCTCCCGGGATCCGTATGCCGCGGCTGACGGATTTGGTCACGCTGTCTGCTTCTCGCAGTTTCTCACACGGGAAGCAAAATCAAACTGGTCGCAGCTGACATTCTAATGTGCGCTCAAATACAGAGTCAGTTTAAAGGTAATGCTTTGGGTAATTATCACTCAGTCGATATTAATATTTTCATGACATTATCCCAGCCCGGCCTTTTAGAAATAGAGGTCGCGGAACGGCGCTCCAAAATCCATCACTTGGAATGGGCTGCAAGGCGGCATGTGGACACACTCAGGGTTTCTGTCGATACATGGCGAGCCTCAGACATGCTACTGTGTCTACTATGTGGAGAGAGCAGCACTCCTGGCAGTCTGCCCATTTAATTCATTTAACTGAAAAAAAAACCACCTCTGGCAATCAGGGGATTGGCAAATACAGCTGTGAATCTTGATTGTGGAGGTAAATGGACAGAGAGGTCTGGAGGTGTGTCATCTGTCTGTGAGCAGAAAAGCATTGCGGCCCGTCTCTTCTGTGGTCTATCTTCTCACAGATGGAATAGCAGCTCTTTATCTGTCATTTGAATGTCAGGAAGAAAAGCAAATGAGCTTTAAGTCACTTTCACACTAGTGCAATTCAAATGTAGACAAATTTATTGTGTGAATGCTCTGCAGCATTCACACTGTAGTTACTCTGCTGCTCTCTTATGTACGTTTTTCAGGTGTCTTTCAGTCTATAAGCCCTTCAGCAATCTTGGTATTAAAACGTTCAGCACGTTCATTCAAGATGTTACTCCTTGGATGTTATTGCTTGTACTTCTGGTATTCATATACTTTCTAGTTTTTGAAATATTGAGTAAAATATACCTCATAGGAAATGAATGAGAAATTCTTCAAATCCTTCAACAACTTTACACACATTGAAACTTATGACCTTCTGTATACTTTCAGCTAGAGACACAATTAAAACTTTAAAATGTTCAACAAATATTGAGCAATTTGAGGTGTATTCAGCTTTAAAAAAAACCTTATGGTTTTTATCCAAATAGAGTTCAAGATTTATGCAAATTTTAGGACATTTTTCAATGTAACTCAATGGACGGAATGTTGGGATCTAGATCTTGAGAAGTTAGATTTTTTTTTTTTTTTTTTTTTTTAATGATTAAAATTTTTCTGACAAACTGCCATTACTTACAAACCATTAGTTTCAGAGTCAAGATTTTTTTCAGCAAAATGTAGGAAAAGGGCTCTGGATTTGAAAAATGTGACCCTCAAACCTGATGGGCAAACACATTTGCCCCTACAGCCCCATCGTCTGACACAACTTACTCAGTTGGTCTCTCCCCGCCCAAATTAAATCTTCTCAATGCTTCATACACCAAATCATGTTTTTATATATATATATATATATATATATATATATATATACGGACACCAGGGTTCACCCGTATGGGTGCTGTGAGTTTGTGGGTTGTTTTGGCCCCTGGAAGGTCCTAGAGAGGAAGCGGCTTCATTTTAAGATGAGAGGAGATGTGTAGTGAAGCTCGTGCGGCCACCTGAAGAGACGTCATGAAAATGCTAAGTATATCAATAAGTATTTGTAAGAATAATGTAAGTTGCATGCATTTATGGTCTACAGGTCATGCTACCATATGGTTCCCTAAAGCTGCACTCTTTACTAGTCAACTTTCTTCACTTGGATCTCTACTCTGCCCATGTTCACCTCATCTTCCTGTCCACCATAGTCATCCTCACACCACCATCCTGTGCTGTACGGCTGCACTCTCTCTCCAGCCATGACTTTTCAGTTACTGAAATCTTTCAAATTATGTCGTCTACACAAGATGTGATCAACTCCTTTTCACCTCCCTCCACTCTTATCTTTTCTGAAAAAATGTCTTCACCACTGCCATTTCTATTGTTTTAGAAAAGTCCATCTCCTTGTCCTTCTCCATTCTTGTCCTACAACTAACCCTAAAATTGTAGCTTAAATCGGCAAAACCCACCTGATCTTTTTTAGCAGAGGATATGGCTGGGTTTCAACCATCCACCAGGATGTTGCCCCATTAGGTCTGGAGCCTGACACCCCTGATCTATATTCTGTCTTTTTTCCATTAGGCCACTTGCTATTCAAAAAAATACACCCGTTATAATTTTGTCAAATTTGAGCTCCAACAAAATCAAAACAACAGGTTTTGAAAAATATTTTTGTTTTAAAACCAGCCTCCACTGGTCACTCGATTAACTCTGATGTCTGTTACTTCCTGGTTTGTGCCAAGTTCTAAAACCACACATTGTCCAGCCTTTTTGTGATTTATCCCCTTTATAAACCCTCTGATTTCTGTTTCCCTCTCCATATGTGAAGTATGGCACTTTCAATTGGTCGTTTCCCCTCCTCATGAATCACTTCTGCTCTTTGGTTCATGTTCAGGCTACTTTCATGTTCTCAAGCAGATCAGCATTTGTTTGTTTGGTTCCCTCTAGATTTTCACCAACTAACAAAGCCGACTTTCCGAGAAAAGTCTCGTCAAGGGCCAAACGCCAATTCCATCCCAATTTGTGTATCTTTCTGCTTATAGACTCATTTAAATATTCATCAGGAGTAAAAAGGGGAGGTGTGGATTTACACCAGGGTGTAGTTTGTCAGTGCAGAGGTTAACCGTAGCCTTAAGCTAACATAGACGTGGGGGAAGGAGATCACCATCCACTTGAGAAAATCCGATTCCCTTGTCAAACCTTTGAAATCACAGAAGCTTGTGCATTTTGACAGAAATCTTTAGTATCAAATCAGTTTTCCATAGACTTCTGTTAAAATATTAAAATGTGTTCTAAATGTATTCATAAAACTCCACACAGCTCTGGATTACAAGTTATTTTAAGATTATCTGAGGTAAAGTTATCTTTTAAAAAGTAGGAGAACATTTTCTTAAACTTCGTTGGCACTCAAAGCTCGACTATTAAAATAATGATGATACATTTATTTTTAATAGTTGAGAAGAACTTGTAGTTTTTTTTTTATTTAGCTCTTAACTTTTCATTTCAGGACGGCCAAATGGCTGCAGATGGAAAAGTGCTGATGACCTTTCCACTTCCTGCCCTTAAAATTACCTCAGTCAAGAGAACAACCTGCTCTCAGGCACACAGGCTCTCTGAATCTCCATCAGCCGTCACCGTCTGAGTAGTCTTCTCCACTCCTTAAATCTGGAGCGACAGACTGTCACGAGGAAAACCCATCGAGCTGGCTGCGGGGGGATGGCTTAATGCCCTTCCCCATCACACCTTTGTTCCATCCTCCTCCCCGAGCCGTGACAAGGTGGGGGGACGAGTTATCACACCCGTCAGCTTTATGAGTCTCTGTCTGCCAGAGCTGTGGTAATAAAGTCAGCGCACTGCTCCTTCAAAATGGGGTGAGTCAGAGCAAGTGATGGGAAATTGGTCAGAGGAGTGCTGTTGAGGCAAAAGAACTGCAGACTGCACTGGTGGCTTTTTTGGGATGCGTTGTTGGTTTGATTAATAATCTGAAGGGTGACAAAGAAACAGATTCTGGCGAAAAAATCCCCAAATAAAGATCACTGAACGAATAGTTTATTTTTATAGCTTAGTAAAGACTGAGAATCCATACATTTTTACTCCAGCTCCTCAAATCTGCATGCCATAATCATCAGGAATCAAAGCCATTTTCCGTTTTGACATCTTGACACGTCCCTGGAGAGCATCTCTTTATTTCTGCAGAGCTGTTGTTTGAGAAGTCGCTCTGTTACTGTGAACCCGACAACCTGCTGTGCTCTGTGATTTGCAGCAATTGTGTCAACATTTACTGCCTTTCTTTCTTCTGAAAAGAGGAAACGCTGTGATCCAGTCAGATGCTTTAAGTCCTATTTATCAATGTTTTACAAAATCTCTTTTTTCTGATGCAAATAATAGCACTTATTGGATTTAGAAAAACTGTAGAATTTGAATCTGAATTTTAAGTGGCTTTTGACGGGCTGTATCGCTCAGTCATTCTGTCAAATTGCAATGGCTTTTTTCTTGTAAGGATTTTTTTTGTTTCTGGAAATGTGGTCATTTGCACAAAATGCCATTTCAGGTATTATAGAGAGACAATTTGAATATTATCGAGAGAAAAAGATAAAAAAAAAAAAAAGAAAAAGGTGTAAAATCTGTATTGGCTGTTTAAATTTTTGTCATAATGACATTTTACTATTGTGCACCCATTACAGCCTTCATCCTGACCGTTGACTGTATCTGAGAACTGGACTGAGTGATGTGACGTCACCCATATAAAATGGATTACCTACTCCAGCCAAATTAAGTCAATTCAACTGTCATTTTTTTGTGATTTGGACGCCGCCAAATTGGGCTTCAGTAAGCAACGAAGTGCAACATATTAGCTTTCAGAAACCATGGCAATTTCTGCTAACCCGAAATGTGCTTGCGCATTTGTATCGTCACGATACAACTGGTAAAATAACTGTGGGGGAGCAGCAATAAATCTATTTACTCATAAATTAACCTTTTTTTTTTCAAAACAACAAGGTTTTCTCTGTCTGGCCAAACTCAGTGGACTATTTTTAGAAAAGGAACTCTGGTGTGGACCAATCAGCTCAGTGTGAAAGCAGCATACCTTGGTCTGCAGACCGAACAAATAGTGTCACTCTTGCTACACATCAGTCATCCTCAACCATGCTTTTAAGGCTTTGTGACTGTTGAGTTGTCTTTTGATCATTCATATAAATTTTAAAAAATCAATTAACATGATCCCAGTGTAACTTTAGTCAATTTCATAAAAGGAAAATTGTTCAAGGATTAAAATTTCAAATTGGGGCTCGATGTCAATCGATCCCACCCTGGTGATTCTTAGTTAACCCCATCCTTTTTTTTGTTTGAAAAAATGATCCAAGCTGTGCTAATAAATCGCATGTACTTGTTTTTTGCAGTGACTTGATTAACTTAAATTTAGAAGAAAAGAAAATTAAAGCCACGACCGTCATTCTACACCCCGCCCTCAATGGCTGAGCGGCTGCTACATGCCTGGCTGGAGCTGCATGAGAAAAATTTGTAGGAAAAAAATGCCTTTTTTCAAAATGGTGGCTTTTATGTTGGTTTTATCTTAATAGCAACTTTAATGTTTTATGTGACTTTTATGGTCGCCTGGGGGTGAAGAACAGGTCCAAGTAATTTTTAGAATAATTGGTAAAAGTGAATTTTTGGATTTCCTCGGCAACTGAAGTTTTTTGGTAACAGCACCCACATTCCTAATTGTTTATATAATAGTTATATGATATGTGTTTTTTTCAGCTTGAGCTAAGAATTTATGAATTAAATTTTCACAATTGTACTAAAGATGGCGGTCTTTTCCCAAGGTCAAAGGTCAACGCAACGTCGGTTGTGGTTGTACACTTCATCTGGTGGGGTATTTGAAATTTTGTGACGATTGCCCTTGCAGAAGTTTTTCCATATTGTGAGAAAATGTGAAACTAGACACATTTTACTCTTGGCAACAAAAGGGCCCATAGCTTGGCGGGGCCTTTGGCCATCCCACAATATTTTCAAAACTTCCTTTGGATATCCCCAACACTTATGGTTTTTTATTATTGAATTTTGAAATAACTTTTTAGGCCTCGTAAGAGAATTTGGCCCCGTTGATTTTTTGATAGTATCTTCCATTATGATGTCACCATTTTACTGGGGGTGGGATTAATCACTTTGCTCGAAACTAATGTTCACCAGGTGCAAATTCTGGTGAGTTTTTGAGTATGTGGCCGGGAGTTCAGTTTTTGTTAAAAGGGGCAGTAAGAATGAAGAATTGCGAAAACAATCTGGTTCTCGTGGTTTAGGACTGCTGCAGGTAAAAAAAGACAGTAATGTAAGGCTATTTACTGTCTTATGTTTTAAATGATTGGCTCTCATTCCATTACAAATACTTGAAATACATCTGTAGACGTTTTAAAGCAATCAAAAGGGGTTAAAATGTAATGATGCTGTGCAGATAAATAAATCCATATTCATCAAGTTGTAGCTCTAAACCAATGAAAGTTGAGCCTGCGGCTGCAAGGCAGTCAAATCTCTGTTTCTGACAGTTGGGGCTATATTCCAGAAATAGAAGGCTCAAGTCTGTCATGCTGTCAAAATATCCATCCTCAAGGAGTGTTACTGACAGATTAGGATGCTGCATTTACATAACTGTCAGCGTCTGGTCCAGAAGGAAGAAGGAGTGAAGTGGGAAAAAAGGGTCCAGCTCCTCTCTACAAGGATCTGCAGACATTTCTGACTTAATCAATTATGACTTTGCACTAAATCAATAAATAAAAGCAGATCATTATGTGGAGCCACAGAGTCCAGCTGGATTAGTTTATTCTGAGCAGTGCTGGGGGGCATACAGTGGTTTCCAGGCAAAATAACTGCATCAGTGAGTGGATTGTTTGTCACTTTTGAGGAAGTTGGAGAGAAAACCCACTCCAAATTGTTTGCTTTTAGAGTGGCTGTTCTTCCTGGAATACTAATTACAGTGAGAGTTGTTTGTTTTAAATATTTCAGTTTGACCTCCGTTGTGTTTTGGGAGGCTGATTATTTACTTAGCCCCGTTTATTTTTAACATTCATTGGCTAGTGGGCTGAAAAAGATCATCTTCAATTAGGAATAGTAAAAAAAAAAATGAAGCTAAAATATTTAATAAGCAACAATCACCTCTGATCCTCAAAGCTTTTGAAGGTTTCAAGTGAAGACTTTGGATGCTAGCTGAACAAGGAATCTGGGTTGGATGCTGCTCCAAGTGGCCGAAGTTGAAGAACTGGTGGAACTTTCTGGATAACCCATTGTTCCAGTATTTAAAAATTTTGCATTATAGTGATCCGGATCCTCAGAACTTCAAAAGCGGCCAGCTGCTTACAATCACCACACAAAATAAAAAGAATTAAACCAAAAAAACAATTAAAATCTATTAGCTAAAAACAGTAAAACTATTAATTAAAAATATAATAGATCCAAAAAATATTCAGACATCTAAACCTAATACAAAAACAACATAAAACATTTCAATTCAACGAGGTACTCTTTTGATGTTCATTCAGGGAGTTGTATTGTCTAATTGCACGAGGGACAAAAGGCCTCCTCAGTCTGTCTGTGGAGCAGTGTTGGGACAATAGTCTGCTGCTAGACTGGCTCTTCTTGTAATGGTGGTCTGTAGTGGTGGTCCAGTCTAGCTTGGTATCCAACAAGACCCTCAGGTACTTGTAAGACTGTACCATCTCTATGCTGGCTCCTTTGATGTGTATGGGTTGAGGTGTTGGAGACTTTCTTCTGAAGTCCAGGACCATTTCCTTGGTCTTGAAAAACAGTCAGTTTTAAAGTTTTGTCAGTCTGTACATCTGTAGTTCTTCATTATAAATTAAGTTATTGACTCTTATGAATATTTCAGACTTTATTGTTTACATATTTAGATGCATCTTGTCACTTATCAGTCATCTCCAAAGACTGACAGTAGAGTGGGTCGTCCTGCAGGAGCTCAAAAAGCAAAGCAAAGTGATTTGTTCTGACGGTTGCAGACGGCAGAGAAGCTGCTCCCACAGCTAGAGTGCAGAGGAGGTCAATAAAGGTAGACCGGGGCCGGGTTGCTGTAAATGGTTCATAAAATCACCTTCTGACCTGACATAGTAATCCTGACTTCTTGTCAGTAGATATCCTTCCACAACTCAACACAACTTCCACAAACCAAACAGCAAAAATAATTTTTATAAAGAAATACAAAACAAAATGTTCTGTGATTTTTTTTTTTTTTTTTTGGGAGGGGAACTCTGAGCTGGCAGGCCTCCATGCCCCAATCACGCACTCCTTCAGGGAGGAGCCCAGCACATATGGCCCCCTGGGCGGTCTGGATGGGTCGCTGCAGTCAGACTGAGAGGAGATGAGCAGAAGAAGTAATCCATCTGTCGTGTCCTCACAAATACTTTAATAATAGCAACTATGAGCAAAACATCCACCACATACCGTTGGAAGCATACAACACTTCAGCTTTCTATTTTCTGCTGAGCTGAAACCTGTCAGAGCTCCACTCATCTTTTCAGTTTTTAAAGTGCGTTTGTCTGTTTAAAGAAAAGGAGAAAATAGTTTTCGAAGCATACTTTGCTAAAGTTGCAAATATTGGTGAAGGGAATGTTTAGGAATCAGTCTTGCATAACTGTCAAAGTGCAAAAACTGGTCAAATGTTGGATGAAAAATAGTACTTTAATTAATAGATAATTAAATTAAATTTATTAAATTAATAGAAATTAATGTACAGACGTGCTGAAATGAACTGAGATAATTAAAGTGGTTTGTTTTATTTTTCTAGTTCTTTCACTTAACCCAGATCCAAGGTGTTTGGCTTTTCTTCATAAACTGATCTTGCAGTCCGCCTTTATTGTTGGTGTTCATCTTTGAGGTTCGTAAATCCTGTGATTTGGATTTTTCAAGGGGAAATTTCACACAAGTCTTTTTTTAATGATCCTTTCATTTTGCTTGAAATAATGTACTCAAATTCCAAACCTAAAAATAAATTTGTAAATAAAAAATGACAAAAAGTTAATTTGAGTTTGTTTTGTTCTAAGTAACTCCGTTAGATGTTTAAGTATGGGGGTAATCTAGCTACTGTTTTCATTTTTATAACACCATTACTATTACTCTCCGATGAAAATTTTATTTTTATTTTTTAACATGTTCTTGTTGATTTTTCTGATGATGGAGGACGTATACAAAGTAAATTAAGCTTAAAATTGCATTTTTAAGTACTTCTTTATTGAAATTGTGAATCAGGAGCAGACAGAAAATGCTGCATGATAAAAAAAAAAAAAAATTACATACTTTACATAGAAAATATGCTGGCAAGGCTACAAGCATCAACTTGTAGACGACAAGATCCATGTATGTCTTTGTTTTCCATGTCTGAGAGGGTTCTGGCTCAAAACTCTACTGTTAGATAGCTCTAGTATTGCTCACCATTTTTGTTTCACCATTAATGTTAGGTTGTCGTTGCTAGAGGCTGTAAGCTAGCTGGAGGAAATGTAAACAGAAAACTCTCAATAACAGAGAGGGTAAAGGAGGTGGGGTTGTTCCACGCCAACAGTCCCGCCCACATTTCAAAGCTGAATTTCTGATTCAGCTACTGCTCTGTTCCATAATAGGAGACAGGATTTTGGCGAAAAAATAGCATAATCATCATTAAAAGACCATTGGGAACACTTTAAAAATAGACGATCATAAGGGGGCTTTAATGTTAAACATGTTTTTTTACCATGAAAAGATTTATTAAATGTGATACATTTCGCAAACCAAAGGCACCAGTGGCTGGTGGTGTTCGATAGACTTTCTGAAAGAATAGATGATATGCAAAGGCAGTGTCATGTTTTATAGTAGCCAACAGGAGCCATTGTTGTTTTCCACACAAATGTCCAACACACATAAACATAACCACCAAACAGGTGGAAGAAGCTGCAGAAACTTTGAGTCCAGAGCAGTTTGAACTTTGTAGATGGAGATATTAGAACTATTTCAAAGTTAAAAAGACAAGAGCATTCATGTAGAGACAACATTACGTCCAAGAGAGAAGATTCTGTCGAAAACGAGTACACATGTACACTAGACCAGCTGTCTGTGTCAGGAGTCTGAGCTCTGTTTCCCTCGCTGGTCTCTGGTGTGAGCCATCTCCTGGACACTGACACTTCATCTCCCATCAACACCAGCACACAGTGTCTGGATCCCACCTCCCACCTGACTCTCATCTGCTAATCAGCCACAGGACACTTAATCCCTGGTCAGAGCCATGCTCAGTGCAAGTATTGTTTGTGCCATTCAGCCTGCATACCGAGTGTTTTCTCCTGATCTGATCACCTGTTTAACTGATCCTGCTTTGTATTTGACTCTGCCTCTTTGCCGCCGGCCATAACCTTTACCTGGACTCTGATCATGATTTAGCTTTGACTTTTAGCTGAGCTTTGCTCCTGTCTGTCTGAGTCAACAAAACCTGCTGCACGTGGAACCAGCCATCTGTCTTTTTGTGACAGTCTGAAACTACGATTTATTTTATTTAATTTAGATTATAGAGTTAAACTCACTTCACGTGATGTACATGTTTACTTTAGTTTCAAACAGAATATTTGCCAAGTAGTAAATACTGAAGGTTGTATGCAAATACATGTCTTTTTAACTCATTTATATTGACTTGTAAAAACTGATCATGAAAATCGAAATTTTGCCAAACATTAACTTTATTTACAGTAATGCAAATAGTTGCTTTTTCTTGTAGCTACTTTTACATGAGAGTAGTTCAGTTACTAGCCTAAATCCTTCATAATGTTCCTGAAACAGGTATTTCCAGTTTAAGTGATGCTCTTCATCTTTTCTTCATTGTCACATCAGTCCCCCTGTCAGCCTCACTGTACTCAGCTCACATACACTTTGTTGGAAGATTTTTGATTCGCTGATCGTTTTTCAAAGAAAGACATTGTTGACAAGTCTTTTGTGTTGCGCTTCAACCTCAGAAGTTTATTGGTTTCACCTTTTCAATAATCATTTGTAAAATCTGCACATAAAGATGAAAACACTTTTTGACTTTTTTTTAAAAGCAAAGTAGTGTTGACTAAACAGAAACAAATTTAATAATAAAGACAAAAAAATATGCTTCCCACACTTTTCTGACTCCTTCAGATCAGCCAAAGGTAGACATATCAAATGTATTTTAATTTTTCAGTTTTGACGAGGCTGAGTTTCATATAAGCGTGGGTAGCTGCCCACACTGAGTGCACAGGCATTAAGATGCAAGGCTGCACCTCTAATTCATCTCTATCACAGCTCGTCTGAGAGAAAACCCACTGCACTGACCTTATTTTCATACACGACGCACAATTGAAGCATATAAACACCTTTATGTTTGTGCTGTGGCTCCTGTTCATCCGTCTTTTAGAGAAACAACATAAGATCAAGACACATCAGAGCCAAAAAGTGCAAGTTTTTTATAACAGTTTATGATAAATATACAAAAAATTAGTCATTCCATGGTGATCGAACTAAAAAAAAAAGATCAATTCAACCAGAAAAGAGGAAGCAGCATCAGACCTTAACAGCAGAAATGAGTCGTGTCTGCCTCTCTGAGCAGATCCGTCACCCTAACTGACCTTGGATAGGTGGGGAGGGGGGTGACCCGGCACCATTTTTTTTCCTTGAATGTGTGATTCCAGAGGGAATTCAGTGAAGTGATTCGATCAGCAGGAGATATATATATATTTTTAAAGTGTTCTGTCAGGTTTTTTTCTGCTTTTATTCCCATCTCACTGACTGAAAATATGTTCAATTCCAAATAATTACTTCTTTTTGATGAGGTAATTGTCAGAATTACATTTTTAACAGTGTTACAGAAACAGTAGAGTTACTGCACAGCATATTTATGAATAAAATTAGTGTATTTTTTAAAACTTTTATTGTGTTGATTTCCTGCTGTCACGCAGCAGCTCTGCAGAGACCTGACGCTGAGTCAGAGATTGTCATGAAGTGAGTGTAATGGCATGAAAATAAAACATGCACGGTAGGAGTGCTGAGAAACGCTGCTCTAAAATAAAATACCCCCTCAGCAGCAGCAGATGAGAGCATGAAGACGGGTTTTGTTTTCTGGCATCAACTCTCATCCCAGATGATGAAGCGCCACCTACGCTCGATATATTTGGTAAAATTTTTTTTTTTTTTTTTTAAAAAAAGCTTTCCACATAAGAAATGCAACATTTCTGTGCAGCAAACTGCATCAGCTGGTGGGTTTTGAAACAAGGAGGAACTTGGTTATTTTTTGAAATTAGTACTGTTTAAGGTAAACTGTGTGATCCAAGAATTCTCTTATCTGTACTACTAAATGTTGGAGTTCCTCAAATGACCACCAGGGGTTGGTTTCAAAAGAAAGCAAAGCAAAGCCTTCAATGTTTAAAAGTCACAGAAAAAGAACTAATATACTATCTAAATTTCACAAACTTTTGAGTGTTTTTTTTTGTTTTAGCTATCGTTTGTAGAAGTATGTGGTAAGGGGGTGGTGTTTGGAAATCTGCCTTCTTTCTCATATTTAAGATATTTTTAGATAAGTATTTAAAACAAAAAGCATGTTCAAAAAGATCTAACTTTTTATGTGAATTTTTGTTTGTTTTGGGAAGTATTAACCCTTTTCAAAAATCCAACTTCTTCCTGAATTCCAACTACCCCTGTCTTTCAAAGCATAGGCTAGGCAAGTTTATTTGTATAGCACAATTCATGTACAAATCATTAAAAATAAGATTTAAAGAAAGGTAAAAAGAACTGAATTTAAAACAAGCATATATAAACAGTGCAGATGTAAAGTTTTGAATACAAATTAATCAAATGCAGTTAAGAACAAATGGGTCTTTAAGCTGGATCTAAATACACTTAGTGTTTCAGCCGAACTCAGGTTTTTTGTAAGTCTGTTTCAGGTCTGCGGAGCATAGAAGCTGAATGCAGATTCTCCATGTTTACCTTTAACTCTAGGAACTGACAAAGACTAGATTCAGATGAGCTGAGAGGTCTGGCTGGTACATTCCAGGTCAGTCAAATAATTTGGTGAAAAACCCTTCAAAGCTTTATAAACCAGTAGCATAACCTTACAGTCTATCCTCTGGTGGACAGGCAGCCAGTGTAAAGACCTCAGAACTGAACTGATGTGGTCTACTTTTTTGGCTCCTGTGAAGACAGGAGCAGCAGAGTTCTGAAAAAGTTGCAGTTTCCTGATTGATTTTGTTTGGTAGTCCCGGAAAACACTGCTACAGTAGTCAAGTCGACTGAAGATGAAAGCATGAACTATTTTTTCCTGTTCCTGCTTAGACATCAGATCTTTCAACCTTGAAATATTTTTGAGATGATAGTAGGCTGATTTTGTGACTGCCTTAATGTGTTTAGCAAAACGTAGGCCTGTGTCCATCACTACACCCAAGTTTCTGGTCTGGTTGGTGGTGTTGAGATGAATAGATTGAAGCTCTGTAGTGACATCCAACCGTTTCTCTTTAGCTCCAAAGACAATACCCTCAGTTTTTGTTTAACTGAAGTAAGTTGTGACACATCCAGTGATTAATGTCCTCAATGCATTTACCAGGAGCCTGTACAGGACCTCGGTCTCCTGTTGTACTTGTAATATATATTTGTGTGTCATCTGCATAACTATGTTAACTAATGTTGTTTTTTTATAACCTGGGACAGTGGGAGCATGTAGCTATTAAGTAGAAGTGGCCCCAGGATGGAGCCTTGGGGAACTGCGCATGTAATTTCTGTCGGCTCTGATGTGAGGTTACCAACTGACACAAAATATTTCCTTTTTTCCAAGTACGTTTTGAACCAGTTTAGAACTGGCCCAGTAAGACCCACCCAGTTTTCCAGTCGTTTGAGTAATATAGCGTGGTCGATTGTGTGACGGAGAAGCTCCGTCCCTCTGTCTGAGCGGAGCTCAGGAAGCACATCCACATACACGCACACCTACATGCTAGCGCGCACATCCATTCCATAAACAAATTCTGCCGTTTTTAAACCCTGATTCTTTGCTCATTTTCCTCCCTTTCTTGCTGTTTTGACCTCGGGTGCACACTTGGTCATCACTAGTTCTCCGCATACACGCACATACACAAACTTACTCACCGCAGCCCTGCAGCACGGCGTCTTAGCCACGCCCCCTCCTTCCCCTCCTTCACTGACAGCTAAACCGAGGGGTTTGTTTTTCCTGTTTATATAATTTTGATGTAAGTTTTGAGACAGCTGTTTCTAATTTCAAGTGTTTGTTTTTGTTTCCTTATTTTTCATGGTAAAATTTGAGGGCATTAAGTGTTGAAAGTGTTATTGAAATAAATGAGCATTTAATTGTGAAATTAAAGGAAAAACCTAGGTGAAAGGTAATATTTAAACTATATGTGTTTGAGACTGAATGATCTTGAGAAATGTACCTAATTAGGTGGGAGTGGCTATGAAAAGTATATAAGGTGATACCTCACTCTCACAAGGGCAGTCAGTCAGTGAGGCAGTGAGCAAGCGAGCGAGCAGCTGAGCTGGTGAGACAGGCAGAAGAAGTGCTACTCTGATGCCAAAATCAGACTGTCAAATTTCATCTGTATTTTGTGTTTGCCATTTTGTCCTCATCCCTGCTTTCTATTGTAAACCCCAAAGACTTAATTAAATGAAAAACCTCAATGGAACCTCTCCTGGCTTGCCTATTTTTCTGATTACTTATTCTGGACTTCCTACACGAACCTGCGACATTTGGTGTCAGAAGTGGGATAGCAAGCCTTAAAAGGAGAAGTCAACTTCCAAAACAGAGGACGGGACTTCGTTCCCAGAAGGACTTACAACAGCCTGAGAGGGGTGTGGACCAAGCTTGGGAAACAGCACCATCTACTTCGTCTGAAGAAGAAATGGATGAATCCCAGCCAAAGCCGGGTCCTTCAGGTTCCTCAGGGAGTGAGATGCTTGCCATGCTGAGGGAATTCTTGACTGCTCAGCAAAAGAGGGAGGAAGATCTTGTGGCTTCGCTTAATCACCTGAGTGGGTCCCTCCAAAGTGGAATGCAGCAACAGTTCACCAAAGCTCCCCGCAGGTCTAAGATCGAAGAACCATCAGTGGCTCTGCGCCACCACCAAAGTGGGCCCCTCCAAAGCCCAGTGCAACAACGGCACGCCAAAGCCTCTTGTAAGACCACAACCAGAGGGCCACAAACCCCTAGTCCAACAGTAAGCAGTCCAAGGTACACTTTACCTACTCCAGCATCCCGTCGTCCATGGACATTGAGACGTCAGGCTCGGCTTCAGCCACTTCAGATGACTCTGATCATACTGCACCTCAGAGGGGTTTTTTCTCTGATCCAAAAATTCAAGTGCAGCACTGAGATCCAATAAAACTAGCACTGACATATTTCCACTTTCTGTATTCAAATGTATATCATTAGTCACTTTGGTCAGAGCTGTCTCGATGCTGTGGTGTTGTCTGAAGCCTGACTGGAAGACATCATAGCAGTTGTGCCTTATAAGAATTCATTTAACTCATGAAAAACTGCTTTCTTAATTATCTTACCTAAAAATGGCAGATTTGATATCCTCCAGGCCTACTGTTTATGGGTTGATACTGAGCCATGGGATTTATATTGCCTTTCACTGGATAAAGTTCATATTCTGGACTTGTAAGGGTTGAAACAATTGTTTTCCTAATGTTTTTGATTTTCTCTGTAAAGAATTTATCAACGTAATTACAAACTTTAGTAGAGTAAAGTTCTGATGCCACTGACACAGGGAGGTTTGTTAGCCAGTTGACTGTAGTGAATAAGGCCAGATAATAATGAGAGTTTTTGGTAATGATGTCAGAGAAATAGGACTTCCCTGCATTGCTCAGTTGTAAATTATAAAAGTGAAGTTTCTCTTTATAGATGTCGTAATCAACCTGCAGTTTAGTCTTTCTCCATTCGCGTTCAGATTTCCGATGTTCTCTTTTTCCATTCTCTATGAGTATGGAATTTCTCCATGGAGATTTTTTTCTTGTCATAGATCCCCTTCACCTTACTGGAAGCAATACTATCCATGATATTTAAGATATTGACATGAAAGCTATTGACAAGTTCATTGACTGAACCCCCTGAGAGGGGAGGTGTTAGAGAGAGAATCTGGTTAAACATCTCACTGGTATTTTCAGGTAAATACCGTTTTGTGATCTCATCCCTCAATACATTTGTGTTTACTGGAATTGTGCTTTCAAAGAAAACACAGCAGTGATCAGACAGACATAAATCACATACAGTAATCTTGGAAATGTTCAGACCTTTGGAAATCAATAAATCAAGAATATGCCCTCTGTGTGTGGTCTTTGTTACATGTTGGGTTAACGTGACATTTTCCAAAGTCTTAGTCAGGTCCTTAGTCCCTTGTTCTGAGACTTGTCAACATGGATGTTAAAATCTCCAATAATAATTATACAATCAAAATCAACACAGATCATAGACAGCAGTTCACTAAGTCATAGTTAAATTCTGCACAGTATCTTGGGGCTCGGTAGATATTTATAAATATGGTTTTGAATGAGGCCTTCAGCTGTAGGGCCACGTATTCAAAACACGGAAAGCTTCCAAAAGACAGATTCTTACACTAAAATAGTTTATTGAACAAAACTGCAACCCTCCCGGCCTTTCCTCGCTGATAACACCATAGTTGGGAGGGGTTGACTCAATGAGAACAGCTGAACTGTTATTTTCATCTAACCAGGTTTCAGCTAAAAACATAAGGTTATACTCAGTAATAAAATCATTAATTAAAAATATTTTCCCTGCTAAAGACCTGACATTTAACAATGCTAACTTAAGAGGGCTAGGAGTAATAGTTGTCATTTACCTTATGTTTCTGGATAGGCGCAGAAGGTATGTTTACCTCATCTGTCTGTGTTTTGGCCAAACTACATTCCTCCTGTTAGTAACACAGCACAGGAAAGATGCAAGTTTCTATTGAACAGGACTCAGAAAAAAGGGGGCTGAATACTTTTCACTTTTCAGTTTTTTATTTGTAATAAAAAATTGAACTCTTGTATAATTTTCTTTCCACTTCACAAGTGTCTGCCACTTTGTGTTTGTCTTTCACATAAAATTCCAATAAAATATACTCATGTTTGTGGTCATAATGTGAGAAAATGTGGAGAAGTTCAAAGGGTTTGAATACTTTTACAAGCCACTGTAAGTATTATTGAGTTTGAAAAACTGTTAGACAAGTCAAAAAGAGAATAGTAGAATAGTTTGTCCTGATGCACTGGGTAATGGCCAGGGGTCAACAACCCGTGGCTCTGCAGCCGCATGCGGCTCTTTCATCCTTATGTTGCGGCTCTGAGTCTGCATGGCTTTGGAAAATTAATTATAAGTGTCCAATAGAAGTGTATTTTATTTGTCTCAAAAACATGTTTCATGTTTTCTAGTTAAGTCAAAGTTTTTAACTTTTTTCTTCAGAACTTGTGCAATTTTGGTGATCAGCATTTGCCTTCTTCAGAGTCGTTTGACAGCACTTGCCGTGTCATCAGGCAGCGGCACTGAAACTGCACAATATCTGAACAAAGTATTTTATTTGAGTTTTTTCATTTGTTTAATTGTAGTTTTAAATTGTAAAATTATTGTGATCTCGAAATATTCAAAGGAAACAAAATGTATAATCGGGGCTCTAAATTAACACCCACCAAATGCAGGTAAAACTTTTACAGAGACATTGTCCATGATCTCTGACATGGGACTCAAACTCACAAGCATGATTTTTAGGTGTCTGCCTTCCTTCCCCACTTGGCTCCCACAACCAGCCATCCCAGAGTTTGTTCAAACATTTAATTCGTATTTTATTGCGCAGATTTGTTCTTTAAATTCACTGCAGAAGCTGGTGCATTCAGGGGCTGCATGGAATTTTCGCGAGAGAAACAATCCATGTTTATTGATTCATACTGACTGAACTGGTTTACCACTGTGACCTGGAGCACTCTTTCTGAATTTAAGTGTTCAAAATTAAAGTAATTGATGTTCTAATGCAAGAAAAATGTTCTTGCTCTTGTTTATTCAGGCCAGGTTTCTATTGGATGGTGAGCTACTCAACTTTGAAACTAAATCCCTATTCAACTTTTCAGATTGAGACCCTCACCCTCTGAGACCCTCACTATTTTTTTGTTTGTGTGTTTTTTTTAAAATATATGACAAAATACCTCATAGTTCCCTGTCAGTCTTTTATAACCCTTTAAAACTGCTGATGCCTCTGGTGACATCTAAATAAAACACGCTCTTTGGCCTTTGAAAGCTCTTCGACTATTTACTCGATCTACATGGATCGACCGATTCTGACTTGGAGTAAAGCAGCTTTTTACCTTTAAGCAACACTTTACGTTAGTTTAGGCAAACTGGCGCAAAGTTCCTTTTCTTCCCCTTTCATTGGAATTTTTATAATTGTGTAAACGGTTCAGGAGTTACAATAGTCGAAAGAATGTAAACACTGAAGCTAAAGTTGAGCAAAGCAGTTCGTCTGAGCCTAAAACTCTGATCTTAGCTTACTTTGTTTGTTTGATACCAAGGCTTAGTTGAACATGCCACTTTCTCATTGATGTCTGGTCTTTGAAGATGTTGTTCTAAATCGGTCAGTCAGAATCAACTTTCAAATAAACCATCATCATTTGAGAAGCTTAGCTGGTATTTAATTTTTTTTTCTTAAGCAAACATTTGTTATTTCGTGATAGCAAGTGAAGTTACTTCCAGAAAACAAACAAACAAAAGAAAAATGCTCAAAGATGGCCATCTTTGTCTTTTGTATCATCTAGCTATTGGCTCTAAATTTTAAAATGATCATATTTCTGGATTCGGCAAAAAAAAGTTGAATAATCTGCTTTTTTGGTAAATCTCCTTTATAAAACAATGTTTATTTTATTTATTTAATGACATTTTGGGAAAAAACAACATTCTCTGCCACAAATTATTCTAGAGAGATTATCAAAAATAAAAGTTTTAATCTCTCTATCTGTTTTTCTATAAATAGTTGGGGAGCAGAAAAAAAATCAATATCTAAAAAAATAAAAGCCTAATACTGAACGCAGAACGGTCCAGTTTGTAATAATCTGTCATCGCATATGCTGCTTACGTTTTCAGTTGGTTGTCTACAATCTTCGAGTATTAAAAAATTATCAGCACAAGTGGTGTTCTACCTCTGTGCTGCGTACTCCATATGGTCTCAAGCGGATAATTAAATCTGCAGCCTGCCGATAAGACACAATGCACACATTCACATCAAATTTGTGAAAGATTAATTATATTGTAAAATATGCTGTGGCAGTAAACCTGTTATTCACTGTGTTTTATACGTGGGACCTGTTTACATCGTAAATGTGGAGAACAAGGTGTGTACTATTATTTAGGTTTTATTGTTCTAGTTCTTGGGTACATTTCAGACTCATCATGAACATTTCACAATCAGATTGTGTTATCTCAAGGAAATTGGATATTATTACATTTACACCAGCACTGTGCTATAAGGGGAGGCACAAAATCTATGGGCTGTGTAGGTTCGATTGAGAACTGGGATGGCCTTAACCTGAGTTTTAATTTTAACTCTTAACACCAAAGCTTTAGCTACAGTGTTGACATTCTTTTATTATCGTAACTCTTCAACTGTTGATGTAATTACTGTAATTCCACCTGATTATAAAGCGAAGAAAAGCAACTTTGTGCTGATATGCAACACTTTACAGTAGTGCTTACATAAAGTAGTAGTAAAATTCTTCTTCTTCTTACCACTTTATCCTTCTGGTATCGCCAGAAGTTAATCAGTTTGCTCCATCTAACCACGTCTTCTGCATAGTAACATATTTGCAATCACAAAGCTGCTTTTCTCCGCTTTAGAATCCACTGGAATTATGCTAATTACTTAAATGGTTGAAAAGTTCAGAGAATCAGAGTGTATTATTTTGCGTTGCCACCGTAAGCTCCGTTATTACAAGGTTAAGTTGTGAAATTCTCTCGTCAGTGAAAAGTTACTTGTAGTGATCGTCCTTTTATAATTTACCAAAGAGACGTTTTATACCTTTCTTTTTGTAAATTGTTACTTTAAATTAGCACCATGCTTTATTTCTTTTGTAATTAGCATTTCAATCACTTCTATAATCTGCCTTAACTGTTTCAACGGTCCAGGTGCAGTCCCACTTTGGCTAAATAGTATAAGGGATCACTTTCAAGCAAAGACTCCTTTATCTTAATCAAATTGGAGTTGAAAGCAAAGTTTAAATTAGCTTTTAATGACAAATGAAGCTGTTTATTTGAGCAAATAAATACTGGTCCATCCCAAAAAGTATACATTAGTACTTTAAAAAAAAAAAGACGTGTTAAGGGAAAAAAAATGGTTTCTTCAAGGTTTTTGACATCTGGCAATCATCCTTTTGAGCTGTATCCTCTGTGTTTTTTACTTGATTGTAAAAAGAGTAGTTCAGTTGTTCAACCTTTATCTTACAAAGCATCAAATTCAGGTTTCAATCTCCTCCATCCTGGTTCTGCGAAGGACTCATGAATGCTTTGGATTTTAATTGGCTTGTTCGGTTGCATTTGGAAGGTAAAACGTGTGCAAAATTCCTGTTTGACTAACTGTCCTATGAAAACTCTGCCTGTAAAAAGGCAATCGTTTTACCAAAACCAGTTATATTCACAAAAATAGGTGTGGATATATTCATATGACAACTTTAAAAAAGCTTTTATAATTTCAAAAGGAAAAAAGGGGTTACTTTCAAAGAAAAACATTGTTTTTTTATGCTAGTTTTTTTTTCCCTAAAGTTTCTGCTTTCAAAAAATGTGACTCCTGGTAATTAGCCTGTTTGTCTTGGTAGTCACATTAGTGTTGGTTTGGTCATCTAAAACACTCAAAATGGTAACATTTAATAATAGTTTACAGCCAGTTGAATATGGTGCCTTGAATTTATTATTTATAACTGCTAGCAAGGAACCCAGAAAGCAAGTGTTTATAAAAATAAAAACACGGCATCTAATCTGTGCTAAAAAACGCACGTTATGTGTGATTCTAATTATTTTAATTATATTTATCCTCAAAATCTATGTAATTTGTGTATTTCCTGTTCAATTACAGTATAGGGTACAAGGCGAGGCTGCGCTGAGCTTTGCCTAACAGTAGACTGTGCAATCCCTCACAAACTGGGTCAAGTGTCTTTCGTTTACTCAACGTAAGCTAAGATTGTATCTCTATTATTTTTATGCATTGTTGTTTTTTTTAAATTTTATTTCATATCCTTGCTTTTTTTTCTTGTTCTTTTTTGATTGTTCTTGATGTTTAAGGGGAAAAAGGGGTTAGATGTGAATGTGAGCTCGCGTTCTTAGGTGGTTGCTAATAAAGTTCTATTTAATGTTTTGCTCTGACTGCCAAAAAGGCGGATGCAATCTCATTAAAAATGTCTCAAAATTCGCCTTTAATCAAAGCAGGAAGTCATAAGTAAAAGATGATTAATTACTGTTAATTAAAACTAATTAATTACTGGTTAACTTTTGGAATAATCAGGGAAAATCTCGACAGATCAAAGCATCTGTGGGATTTGGCTGTTTTTAGATGACTTTTGGGTGGGAAAATCGTGACTTTAAAGTCATGACTTTATCGTCACTTTTTATAGCAACTATCATTAAATTAGCTTTCCATCACATTTGTTGCACTCTGATCTGTAACTGCTAACTGATTGGTCCTCAAAAAAGGCGTGTGCTCTTACTAAAGCATTTTACTGCACTTACCAGTCAGAGTATCTCTTGAGATACTAAAAACAATAAATATCTCTCAAAAATCTTTTTTTTCCTTTATTACTTTTAAACTATAAATATAACAACCTTGGGACAACAAACGTACAAAAAAAATTATATATTACTTAAGCTAATCTAATTCAAATAGCTTAACTGTTGCAATGTTGGCCACAAAGAGAAACTGACGTAGGATTTGCACAGGCTTGGACCGTTCGGGTAGCAGTTACAGATCCTATAGCAACAACATTGTTATTTGCTATGATTTGTTCCTCTTTGACTCATTATTCTTTTAAAATTTAAGAGTAAAAAAAAACAAAAAAACAAAAAAACATGGAAAGCAGCAAGTTGGTCTAATATTAAATAAAATGGCTAATTTGTAGCTACTTGTTTAACACAGCTGTAAATATGTAAATCTATAACTTTATTAAATTAAAGCACCGGTAGTGGCACAAACACAATCACCAATCAATTTCATCAAACTCACCTTTAATTGAAACCCAAAATTGAATTTGAATCAAAATTTGTCTGCAAACCTAAAACCTCTTCCCATCTGACAGTGACAACCAGATCTTCTCTGACACGAGTCCTACTGCTCAAATTAGTTCTGAAAAACTGAGATGTCACTCTGGCGTGCACACAGGTCTTATGGCAGATAAATTATAGATCACAGCTTTGCTACGCTGGGCTTGTGAAGGGTTCAAAGAGGAAGCAGTGCTCACACATGTATCTGCACACTCCTAAAACGTGACCTGTATTTATTTAAATATGTATTACTGCTGAGCACTCTGACTTTAAGATAAGATGTAGATTTTTATAGCACCAGAACAAAGATCATATTCTAGCAACCATAAAAATTATGTTTAAAATGGTTATGAGGTCACAGCTTTTGAAGTAAAACCAAAAAAATGTTCTGTCAGAACTTAACCAGCAGTGGAGCAAATCACAAACACTCGAACCTCTGGGACGGGCTCATCAGTTTCTGTCTAATTGCCGTTGTGTCAAAAGCAGATGGCACAGTGCCACAGGGAAGTCTTACAATTGCATTAATTCCTCACACTGGGAAAAAGATTTTAAAATCTTGTCTTGAGCATTCTTAATTTAAACTAATACTTTGATTTGTCTGGATACTCTTCTCGGATTGTAAAACCCATTTATTAAATAATTAGGTGGAATTTTAGGATTTGAATCGGTCTGCATAATCTTAATAAACCTCGACAGGTGCAGTACCTGTGACAAAAACCCTGATAAAATCTGATTTACTTGCAAAAAAGTCTCATGGATTATTCAAGAATTTATTTGGAACTTGTTACCAGTGTGTGCGCTTCTAACGGCAAAATCTTTGTTGAAAGTCATGGATGACTGAAGGATTATAGTCCTCAAATACCAAGACTTGTGAGGATCATTACTTAAATCTTATTATATAGTCTCATTATATAGGTTTTTTTTTGTTGAGTTCTTGTTTTAGACGGAGTAAGAACAAAACACATCTCAAGATTCATTCATTTTCCAATCCGCTTGATCCCTTTCGGGGTCACGGGGTTGCCGGAGCCTAACCCGGCTACTCATGGGCGAAGGCAGGGTACACCCCTGGACTGGTCGCCAGTCTGTCGCAGGGGCCACAATCACACACCCATGCACACTCACATTCACTCCTAATTTGGAGTAACCAGTTAACCTATGAAGCATGTTTTTGGACGGTGGGAGGAAGCCGGAGTACCCGGAGAAAACCCACGCATGCACGGGGAGAACATGCAAACTCCACACAGAAAGGTCCCCGAGCCAGGACTTGAACCGGGAACCTTCTTGCTGTGAGGCAGGAGCGCTAACCACTGCGCCACCGTGCAGCCCACATCTCAAGATATGAAAATAAAAGTAAAATAGTGAAAAGCCAATTGAGTTTTTCTATTTAGTAAGGGATTTTCCTCTAAAGTTACAAACACAAAAGGCATGTGACTCCATCATTCACTTCTTTTTCTACTGTCCTTTTTCTACTGTCCACCATCGTCATTTGGGAGAGGCTGGATATGTAATGTCAAAGCGATGAACATCTTGCGAATCTTGCTCCAGGATTTTTCTCTCACAGCTCTATTCCGATATATGAAATATTAATTTATTATCTGTGATAAATTTTCAAACTGTTGGTACTTCCGTGAATTAAAGGAGACGCCTGCCATGCGTCACCACTAAATCAGAGTCCCTGATTGGTCAATATTCAACCTGGTTTAACATTCAATGCATGTTCAATGGCCACGCGTTTTGTACGTAGAACCTAAAAAGTCATAGAAACTAGCGTACCTACAAAGGAACGCAAGAGTTTCGAAAGCCCGAAACACTCATTTACATGCATTCTCATGGGCCGAATCCAAATTCTCACCCTATCCCTACAACTTCTCCCTACCCCTATATTTAGTCCTCTAAACGGAGCGATATGGAAAAATAGTTTCTTCGAATTTGGATGGCTCAAACAGGCACTTTCCCTCAGAAACGTCATCAGTATTTGCTTCTCATTAGTAATCTGCCTCTGAGTTGTGAGCGGGACCATGAGTGTGGCGCAACCCCGCCCCTCTTTCCTTCCTTTTACTGAGGTCTCTTTGTTTACATGCGCTCCCAAAAACTTACAGCCCCTCAAGAGAAAAAGACACATGGATTGAGTCATCTACAAGTGAGCTTGTATCCTCACACAGTAGGTTTTCTACGTCACAAATACGAGCTTTTTCAAACAGCATTTCAATGTCTGCTCCTGATTCACAATTTGAAAAAGAAATGCTCAGAAATGCATTTTTAGGATTAATTTTTTTAAATTTATGTCTTCCATTACAAAAATGCCACAAGAACATGTTAAAAACCCAGTTATTTTATTGGAGTTTGTAAGGAAGAAAAAAGGTTGAGAAATGTAATGTTTATTTTTTGTTTGTCAACCATATGCAACTGAATTCACAAAAGTACATTTATTTTCATAATCTGCTCATGTAGGACTTTAGTGGAAAATAGTCACATGGTTTGTGTAGCTGATGCAGTTGAACATAAAGCTTCCAGGTGGAGTTTTGCAGATAGAGAAATTGCAATCTTGATGCTGCAAGAAGCCATTTAACATAGCGGGAAGGTTTTTTCATGGTGTTTACTGACTCTCTCGTGTGACGAAGATTCTGCCCTCTTCATCTGAAGGAGTGTCATCCCAAAGCTACACAACTTTGTAATTGATCGATTTCTCCATCTTTAAGCAACAATGACCAGTTGACTGTGAGGATCTTGGAGAACTAGAGGTGTTTAAAAGCTGCAGGGAGGAACCGCTTAAAAAATGCAGGCTACAAGGTGGATGGTCGCCATCTTGGCTCAGACTTCATCAGGCTGGCTACTGATTCTGGCAGTGGCGCTGAAGCCGAACACTTCACTGAAGACGTGGAGATGGGGGTCACATATTTCCACTTCACCCTCGGGCTCTTCCAGAAAAGATGCTGTGAATGATCCCAGAAAAGGCTGGAGCTCCATTGAAAAGTCAAAGAAAGAAAATATTAAAGACTAATTTCAAAGATTGTTTTAAAGAAATTCATTTGTCGTATTAATTTGAGATGCTCTTGCAAAAATGCATTTACAAAAAAGGGTGTAATGTATTCAGACTGGACACATTTGGTTTGCTTAAGGGGAACCAGAGTTCCTTTCCCTTTGATAATCCGGACACATTTTCAGTCTGAAAGCAGACCGCTCTCTGACCCATCTTTCAAAGTGGTCTCGGTTTGATTCCAATCAAGCAGATTTTAAACATTACGTGATGTAAACAGAGCAGGGGAGCAATGATGAGACACAGCAACTCATTGAAATGTGGTCATATGAATGCAGGCTCATTAAAACAACTTTTAAAGTGATACACATTGCTTCTCACACTGTTTTACTGACAATCTATATGTCATAAGCATTTATCAGTGCGCCTTCATAGCCGTCGTCTCATAGGTAACCACCTTGCAGCATGCCTCCGCCGTACCAAAGTAACAAGTAAAATGTGTTCTACCTGACGTTGACAGAGCTGTTCAAAATTGTTCAGAGAAATATAAAGTTTGAATAATTGAACTATTCGGACAAGGATTGCAAAGAGCAGGACTCCATTATTCTCCACCCTTGTATTTCCTGGCCGATGACTAAAGGAGATCTTTAGTCACATGATTTTGTTTCCAAGCTTTGGTTTGAAGCAGAAATGTCCAGTTGAAAGGCAGTCTGAAAGTCTGAAAACAGACCAAACAAAATAAAAAAAACATATTTGTAACATAGAAAATAGGCTGGGTCAGCCACAATCTCCCTGCTCCATTCCATGCTGATGCATCCACTTGTAGACAACTAGATCAGCAAGTGGATAAGTTGGGCTGTAAGCTAGCAGGAGAGCACATAAACAGATAGCTCGAGGCAACGGGGAGGGAAAGGGGGACAAGGCATCCTGCGCCAACAGTCCCGCCCACAACTCAGAGGTAAATTTCCAATGAACTATGGACGCCCTGCAGAAAATATGTCCTCAAATGACAGATTTTTAAATTTTGGCTAAAATTGGCTTTATCATAATTAGAAGACCACTGGGTACACTTTGAAAATAGATTAAAAGATGATCGGAGTGAGTCTTTGAAGATAAACTGTTTTGATAGTAATATTTTAAAAGCAAGTTAAATTTTTGTGCAAAACTGTGATTTCTCTTCAGAACTAATGCCCTTCCCTTTTTATTTTTAAAACTACTAACATTGATATTTGTCCCCAAAATGAAAATGTTAGTTTAATTGATCATATTAATGTTGTAAAATTCTGACTTTAAAAATGAGTAGGAAATACTATCAGGAAGTGTTTATTTTCCTTCAGAGTATTTAATTGAACAGAGGCAGTGGTTGTAGATCAATACGTTGTTCAAATTTACCTCCCCAGGGAATGAAAGGATTCCATTTATTAAGACTTGCAGCGGTGCTTTTCTGGCTCACGCAGACTGGCGGAAGTGAAGGTTTCTGAACACGTTCACACACTTTATTAGAGCTGTTTGGTCCTGAACTGATACTCCAGCCTTTGTTTTAATTGACTGTGTCGTTTAATAGATTATCTCTTCAGTTTCTTCTTGTTACCAGAGTTAATTTATGCTGATCAAATTGGAAATGGGAACTGAGTGGTTCTGTGCCACATTGATAGATGGCTCACCCTGATGTCCTCTTCCCTGTAATGCTATGTTCATACCAGGCATGTGACTAGGGCTGGGCGATAGTGAATTTTTCTATATAACGTTTTTGTTTTCATCATATCAGACGATAGCAATATAAATCATGATATTAACCAAATTACTATATTAGTTTAATTTGAACGCTCTGTGGCTCATTATAGAAATGCGTAATCATCAGCAGGTTGTTTAGATTTAAATATTTATTTCCTATCATACTTTAAACATAACAGATGCGCTGAGAGAACGTAATGCAACAATTTTTCCCCCCCAGAAAGCTAAAAAAGGCATAAATATTACAAACTAAAATGAAAATTAAAGCAGAAGTTTTCAAGTTTCAAAAGAGAACATAAATAAAGCACAACACTAAACTGCTTGATCAGTTCCATTTAAAAACAAAACATTAATTCAACAAATAAATTCCAATGTGTTCAAGTTTTCCTGAACAAAGATAAACTTGACAAACATTTTTGTCAACATCCTTGAATAAACTAGGAACTAAAAGCAAATTCTCTGAATTTCTTCTCATAGTTTAGACTGTTGCTGCTGTGAAGGTCTTAATTCTGTTGTTTTTGCTGGAGAATTGTCATTTATTTCAGTCTGAGATTGAGCATGCTCAGTGGCACTGCTTCAGGTGATAAAAAGGCTGGTGGTATTTCCAGTTTGAGAAGGAACATGTCTTTTGCGTAATTTCCAATGCACGTTACTCTCTTTTTGTCAGATTTTAAATAACTAAAATCTCTCCTCACAGAGGGCCGAAATTTAATTTTCTGAAACACTGGCCAAGTTGGCCATTTTATAAAAAAAAAAATCTACCAGCCAAATATATAGTTTATCAGCCATATTCTAACACTATTTTACACCAAAATGCCTTTGGCATTTTAGTTTAAATGCTTCAAAAAAAATGTTTTTTTTTTTTTAGAGAAAAAAAATTACATGAAAGTATTTGATAAATGGCATTAACACATCTTTACTGTCATCTGCTGAGAAAACAAGGACAGATTTAGTAGAGATTTCCTGATTCTGCCTTCAGGTGATCACGTTTTATTACTAATCATGACAAAAAACGCCTGAAAATAGTATAATGTTTTGGGTTATTGTCATTATCAATATTGAAACTAACCCTGCAGCTGTAAGGAGGCAGGAGGATTGAGCACAACATCCAATACGTCACAGTTTCAGTGTAACACTGACTCTGCTATGCTACAGAGACGCTGCTAAAGCAGTGGATTCAATGCTGTAATTATTTCGAAAATACAGTTTTTATGAATGTCCTATAAATTAATCTTGTTGTATTTATCTGCCGCGTCTTAAAAGCCGGTCCGTGAAAATATTGTCCGACTTTAAACTAGTCAGTGAGGACACACAGAACAGCTGGTTAACACCATAGCATTAGCAACTAACAACCTAGCATCATAGCATTAATGTCTAACAACAGCGCTGTCTCCAAATCAACACATTTTATTAATCTGTCTATTGCTGCTTTAAGTGAAGCAGCTTTATCCTCCAGGTCTGACTGGATCCTGTTATAAATCACCATATATTCCTCTGTTTTATCAGCCAAACTAAACGCTGCACAGGTGAAGTGATTGCGGGGGTGGCTGTTGTGTTGCGTGTGTTTTGTTTACCTCGCATGCAGACGGTGGAAAAAAAGAGGAGCTAATAAGCAGAAATACGTTTACACAAACATTTACTCTCCATGTGGTGACTAATCCTCTAGTTTTACTTGCCAAAGAGGAGAAAATGCTCATGACTGGTGAGGGTTAATTTCGGACCCTTCAAAATAAAGTCTGTTTCGATAAACTCATTTTACTATCGAGAAAAATTAGTATCCTGATTTCGATAGCTATGGCTATGATATCACCCAGCCCTACATGTGACCCATGTTTAGCCCATGGTATTCACACTGAACAAGCAGGGATGGGCTTCTTCTTCTTTTTCTACTGTTTCCTAGTGCATGTCCAGCTTCTAGACTTGGTGCGAAATGTAGAAATGGTGCAAATCTTGTGAATTTTGCTCCAGGCTTTGTAAGGAGTCTCTGTGTGCTCTTGTGCTGAGCTGGGAATTGTCAGCAAAAGAACCATGAAGATAACACAATCTTCCCAAAGCTTTGACATTCTGCTGAAAAGGAAGTTCAGTGAGCACAGATTGGCTTTGCATCAAAACTCGGATTCTCCAGTGGGTTCCAGGTAGTGTAGTCTGATTAGTTCAGTTTTACTGAAACTAGCAACATTGAGATTGTGTTATTTGAGCTGGAGTATCGAGATTTTAGACATCTGAATCCTTCTAGCTTGATTGAGAAAATTTTAGTGTTATCATTTCACCAACCTTTATGCTGCATTCACAACGCCTCTGCCACTCTCGCCACTACCGTCAAGTTTTTTGCCTCATCGCTATATTATGGAAGACAAGGATGATGAACAGGTTTATTAATTTTAAATAGCTCTACAAAAGCATCTGTAAACATATCTCCATGTCTGGGTTCATTAGATAATTCAGATATTCTCCCAGTGCGATCTTGTCCAGGTTCCTTTTGGTTGCTTGACATCAGCCTCCAGGTTCCTTCTCCATATGTTCCTTGGTCTTCCTTGCTTTCTCCTCCCTTCACGTCAGAGCCTGATGGGTGCCTCCTACGTGGTCTTGATGTTGCATGCCCCAATGTTGGTGGTCACCTTGGTCGACCATTAGGCTATTGGCCCTTAAATTCTCGTTTGGCTTTGAAATTCATACTTCCTGCATGTGCAGAAACTTTGTAATTTGGGGTTGTAGTTGATGTTTTTGTAGCTTAATTAGTTTTTACGAGGTTCTTGTTTGAAGTTTTTCTTCTCCTGGATAGAACCTTCTGTTAAGGCTCCATCTATCTGGGTTATGACATCAGAGATGTAGCTCTCCTAGGTTATGTTGGTCCGCAGCACCCTGTTGTGTATTATTCAAGCGCAGCCCCTCTGTGGAGGGCTCCTCCATCCGCCAACCAAGGGACACGTCTCAATGCTCTATAGCCCTGGTGCAAAATCCTGATTGGTTGACGTGACACAAATTATTCGACAAAGTTGAGATATTTTAACTTTGGGATCATTGCAGTTTTTTTCCGCACCGCCCAAATCAGGGTACAGTGGGATAATGGTGCCGCATCAGAGCTACATTGAAATTGGATGCCCCTGTGGCGCAAATGGCGTTTGTTGTGAACCCATCTTAAGACTCTGGTCGACTGAGCTACTCAGGCAAAGGCAGATTATCATACCACACTGATAATAGGCCATTGGTGCAGAGGTCAATCTCTGATTGGAAAATCACAGGTTTGGTTCTGGCCATGCTGCATGCTGAGCAAGACACTGAACCCCACATTGTTCCTGATGGTTATAAATTGGCGTCAGTTTTAGGCAGTTTAGCTGCCACCAGTGTGTTTGTGTGTGTGTGAATGGGACTGTAAAGCACTTCTAAGAAGGTAGTAAAGTGCTATTTACCATTTATCATTTACCATGGACAGTTCAGCATCTCACGGTAGGAAGTTACATCTCAAATCTTTATCATAACATTCACAATAGTTTAAAATATTTTCTTTCTGAACACCAAAGCCTACAATTAGTCACTCTTCATCCACTTTTTTCTTGTGGCGTGGCTGCACTTGGACTTTTGCTTTCCTTTACCTGCAAATCCTTTGGTATCTGTTGGTTTAGGGTACAATTGTGTCAAGTCAATTCTTTAATGTAACATTAACAAGCATCTGGTCACGGATTGGCCAAGAAGTGCCATCACACCTGAGAGGGATCTTTAGTGGTTTCCCAAACTGCTCTGTGTGTTTGCCTAACTGCTACCCCTCGGCCTTGAAATTATTTTTCAGCTCATTATGGAGTGAGATTGGCCCAGCACAGCTCATGTAAAGTATATTCTCCATGGGGTTCTGATTCAATTAGTTT
This sequence comes from Adrianichthys oophorus, assembly GCA_036245035.1. Taxonomy (NCBI): domain Eukaryota; kingdom Metazoa; phylum Chordata; class Actinopteri; order Beloniformes; family Adrianichthyidae; genus Adrianichthys; species Adrianichthys oophorus. The sequence continues at coordinate 8,824,434 of BSAI01000123.1, forward strand.
CTGCTCCACAATGATGAATTTCCCCTGTCTGTACGTGGAAAAAAGCTAAATCAGTCATTTGATTTAGGTAAACTCGAGTTTTTTTCTGCGTCATTTAATCGACATGTACCTTAAGAAATGACTCTGGTCCTTTTAAAGAGCGCAGCGCGTTTTTGTTTTTAATTTTACAAATAGAAAATACTTTTTGATGAATTGCACCAGAGCGGGTTAAAAGCCTTTTCAGAGGTAAAAAAGAAAGTTAGTGGAGGTGCGGCGGGTTTGAAGACATTAGTCAGAATCAGATGACAAGTCTTATTAAAGCCTGCAGCATTTTCATTGAACTTTTTACATTTTAAGTTAATCTCAAAGCTGAAATTATCTTTAGTGTTTATTATTCAATATTATATACTCCTTTTATGGGCATAGTTTGATGCATCTAATTCAAATCATTATTTTTCTCAAGGAGTTTAACAAAATTTAGACAGATGTATAAAAAAAAAGTAAAAAGTACAATATTTGATAGATAAAACACTGCAAGTCCATTAAAAATATTAAGACAGGATGGTAGTTGATTAATAAAACATACACAACCGTTCAGATATTCTGCAAAATCAAAGACCTCATTGATTCTTTCTCATTAAACATAATGACCAAACAACATTTTTGCTTATCTGCTTCAGCTACAGAGAGCATAATGTTTAAAAACCAACTTTTTCTGACTTAAAGGTGCACAAGATTATAAGGCACATTAAGGGTGTATTAAAAAGTATTAAAAGTCCTTTGGTCCAGACCTAATCCGCTTTGTTTGGTTGGGATTGAATCCTGGACCTTGCTTTTGGTTTGTATTCAGACTGCTGTCTACCAAACATTTCTGTTTTAAACCAAAGCTTGTAAACAAAACCCCATGATTAAAGATCTTTTCAAAAAATGGCCAGGAAATACAAGGCCAGGGCAAAGCAACTAGAAGCAGAAGTTATGGAAGTCCAGCGTTTTGCAAGTTTTGTTGGGATAGTTCACTTATTCAAACATTGTATTTTGTTGACAAATTTTGAACGTCTGTATCATCAGGTACAACACTTTGTACTGCTACTTTGGTGTGATGAAGGCATGCTGCAAGACGGTTACTGAAGAGACGACAACTAAGGAGACACGCTGATATGTGTTTATGATATATAGATTGTTGGGAAAACAATCAGAAGAAATGTCCCATCACATTTCAATGAGTTTCTGTGTCTTATTGCTGCTGCTCTTGTACTGTGTGTACATCCCGTAATGCCCGGCTACAGTGGCAGTTTTGGTCCAATTTCGCTCCGAGCATTGGCTGAGGAAACCAGAGCGAACTGAAGCTCTGTCTGATGAGAAATTAACCAAGACCACCTTGAAAGATGGGTCAGAAAGCCGTTCCTGGTCCCGGACCAGAGAGTAATAGTTTGCAGGTCACAAGTAAACTCCTGCGATATTGTATTGAGATGGTAATACAATAGTAATACAATATGGTTACATCATAAAATGACAGTTATGAATAAACATATAGACAGGAGCATTGATTTAACAAAGTTATCTTTATTTTCGCCCACCATTAAAGGAGCTTGTTCTCAGTTCAAGTGTGTTAAGACAGTTTCCATTTTTGACTACTCTGATGCCAGTTCGCTACTTAGCACAAATTTAAAACCTGCTTCTAGATTTTTATTTTCTTTTTAGGAAATAGGATTTCATAAAATCAAATTTTTAAATTGTGTCTCTACTGTGTCCAAAGGTTTAATAGATTTTAGAACAAAAAAAAAAAAAAAGAAATAAAACCCATCTCTGTTGCATAAACTGGTGGACATTTGATGACAGATTTGCAGAAACTGCATCCCTTTAAACATGGATTTAAGTTTTAGTGGTGACAAAATAAACTGACAGGTTTCTACCATTTCCTCCCATAATCTGACAAAGAGCTAAGGCTTACCTGCTCTTCTTTGGGGAATAGACCCACACTAATACCGTCTAATGAATGAAGAGCAGAAATGGCTCATATCAATGAACCAGTTATTTCTGTTAAAGCTCCATTCTATCTACGCAAAAAAACAGTAAAGTTTTCAAAACTTTTCCTCTAGTTTTTGGTTTTAATGTGAAACAGTTCTGTTTTTATTCAGCATACACATCAATTGCAAATGCCCTGAAAAAAAAGAACTGCTGTGTAGTGAAGCAGCTTGTTTAGTTAGGAAGTGAAGTCTGCAGAGACATCTGATTGAATATTTTATCAAAGTTTGAGCATGAAATTCAACTGGATGTGCTGCCGTAGAGATGGCCCAATTTGAGCCTCTCATGTAATTATTTTCACACAAAAAAACGAGTTCCTTCAATGATTCTAATCAGACCCAACATGTTAAAGTCTGTCCCATTCTGCTGGAAGAGAACACATTTGTTTTGTCAATTAACAGTCAACATACATTTCTTTTGCTCTTATCAACACTTTTTTCTCTTTTGTTTGAATTTTCATTTATTGTCAAAGGCTTTTATAAAACAAAAACAGTCTGCTTCAACAAAGTGTCGTAAGCACTTCAAACCATCTGTTTTATCTCTGTTCGGCTCGACAATCATCTTTGGAAGTGAAAGGTCAGAATTGTGCTGCCTTTTATGATGATATCAGCCGAAGGATCTGAGAGTGGAGCCGTTTCTCTGAATGTTGTATAAGAGAAAGTGCTCTGTGTGCCTCTTTTAACAAAATGTAAATTTGTCAACTGTAAACAACAGTTTGTTACCCTAACCCTACACCACATACTCCTTTACTAAATACATTGTTATTTAAAGAGCCAGGATGGTGGATTTAGCTCAGACAGAAAAAAATAACCTTAATGGTAAAGATAAACATGCTGTTCAGTGCATCCAGCTTCAAAAGTAATTTGCTGTGATCAAGAAATTCAATCAATATCTCTGTCAGTGCAAAATTTAACATATTTTTGAAGGAATTACAATCTGCTACACACATAGGTGTTGATTGTCCATCATCTTTACCCTGTAGCGTGAGCGGGATGAGAAGGCAGAGCTCAAAAGGGAGCTTGTGAACTGCCCACTGTATGTCACACAGATGCTCTTTTTCAAACTTCATTTTTTTGTCTGCTCCTGATAGACAACAATTTGAACAAAGAGATGCTCAGAAATGGAATTTTAGGCTCAAATTTCTTTACGTATGTCCTCCATTTTTAAGCTATGTTCACACCACCCTCTGCAACACGCGTTTCAGTGACCACTTTCATTGAAAAGCTGATGTAAACGCACTTTCGAATATGTGCATCTTTCGCGTTCACATGTTGCCATGCAGGTTTTTATGACCATTTTTGGGCTCTACGTACAAAAAAGCGCATTGAAAGTTAATCCAGGTTGACCTTTGACCAATCGGGGACTATAGATTGTGTCCTCTTTAAGTCACGGAAGTGCCAACTTTTTATAAATTGATCATGAAAGAGACATTGATAATTGTGGTTTGTTCCCTAAGAGCCGTGAAAGAAAAAGCCTGGATCAAAAATCCTCTTCCACCTGCGTTCATTCATATTCGGTAGTGAAAGACCAGTGTGAACACCATACGCTAAACATTCCAGATGTGAACGTAACATCAGCAAAGTGCTATAAGGACATGTTAAAAACACCAAAAGCAGCATTTTTATCAGTTTGGTTCTCTAATGTAACAAAAATGAAAATCCACTCCAAAGTTTTTCAGGTTTACATTTGCTCTTTCCCAGCTTTCAGGTCTCCGACAAATACAGGAGTGAATAACGTCCGAATACGGGATCACGCCCCACTGTTTGATTCCTTGAAGTGGCAGCAGTCACAAGCAGAATTGTCCAAAAAGGGTGTAATTCCCCAGGAGAGTCTATAAAGTGTTAAGATATGCGCAACAGCCCTGGATTTTTAGAGCAATTATTCTGCAGCACAAAGCCTTAACCACTGAGTCTAAATTAAGTGGAAGGAAGTTGCACGGTGCAAGTCAGAGTTGACTGCGCAACAGAACTTTCCGATGGTACTTCATTTGCTGTCGGGCTGCTGAGCAATCCATCATGTTTCCGTGTTCTTTTACATATGTGGCTGCTTTTAAAAGCGTAGGAGGTACATTTGTACAGGTGCTGTGTTTGAATGAAAGCTTGAAATACAGTAAGTTGAAACAAGGCTGGATCTTTTTTTATGACTGGTCACCAAGGAAACAAAACAATGGAAGGAAATTTCCTTTTCACAATCGTCAGAACTGTACACAGCATCGAAAAATGCGACACCCTTGTTGTTTATACTACTTATTTTTAAAGCAGTTCTTGTGACTTAACTGTAGGGCAGACTGAAATAATGAGTGCCTCCTGTGGGTGTGTGAATGTGACCAGGGATGCATGGAAATGAGCCAGTTTCTCTGTTTAGAGGGATTGTTTCCCTTTTTTTCCGAATGCAATCAGAACAAACTTTCCTGCGGTTTTAACAGTTAGTGGTGTTGTATTTTGCAGCTTAACAAGAATGCGAAGCAGGTGGAAACACATGGACACATGGGGTATGGAGTGGAACACATGCAAGCCTGAGGTCCAACTCGTTTGTTTCATGGTTTGTGACCAAGATGTGAAACTACCTGTTTGAGGAATGTAACACAGGAGCTCCAGTGTTGACTTTCTTTGGACTACCGTAACTTTTTAACCGTTTACTCAACATATATCCAACAGATTCTGAAGCGGAGAGAAGCAGCTTTGCGCTGAAATGCAACACTTTGCAATCGCGAAGTGTTTACATAATAAGCGTAAATCAGCTGATCCTTATGGAAATAAAGCGGCTTCTTGCCATTACGCAACAGTTTGTAAAGTGTTTTAGGGCGCAGTGCCACTTTTCTTCACGGCAGGATTCATTGGAATGATGTTAGTTACACAAACGGTTAAAGAGTTACTGTAGTTCACAGAGAGCGTGTGTTATTTTGTTGTCACCGGTGACACCTTCGTTGGTAAAGAGTTAACAGCAAAGTTGAAGCCTGGCAAGTTCACCATTCAACCACTAGATGAGATATTTTTAAAGTATCATCTGTATGGAATTCTTTGACACTAAGCTTGGAAATGTTGGCGTCTTAGGTTCTCATTGATCAAAACCTAAAGTGACACCAAGTTTTGCCAAACTTGAGGTTTGGTTTGAACGTTTTGATTGTGACCGTGATTGTGATCTGAGAACTTGACCTAGTGTGTGTGATGTCACCCATTGAAAACAGCTTACTTACGGTAACCATATAAATTAAGTCGATAAGATTAGATTAGATTAGATTAGATTGAAATGGTTTATTTCAAGCAGGCAAAAGTAAGAATAACACAAATGTAACACAATCAATCATCATAGATTTACATCAATAAGAAAAAAAAAAAAGAAAACAATGTGTCAAACATAAGACAACTTGGCATCAAAAGGTATACTGCTTGAAAGCAAGTGGGAGCAAGCAAATTTATATGATCCCACTCCGAATCGACCACACCATTTACTTTACATTAGACATCAACCGGTTTCGAACTTATGATCAGAGAGTTATAGTTTACCGACAATTGATCAGGTGATTAAACATCCTTAAGTAACAGTGAGTCACACTGCTATGTATATAGATACTATTTTAAACTTGATTGTAGCATGTGCAGAATATAAAAATCAACAATATGCAGATTATTTCCATCAGAAAAGTCATTTACATAAAACGTGTATAAAAAGAAAAGTCATTTACTTAAATCAAAGATAAAAAGGAAGTCATTTACCTGAATCAAGGATAAAAAGAAAATATATTTATGTATAGATTATATTTGTCAGAAAAGCCGTTTACTTAAATCAGCTATAAAAAGTCATGGATAAGAGCAGATTATTTTCATTTCAGATCAATTAGTCATGAATCACTCCTTAGGGAACCAAGTCAGGTGATTTGATTAAAGCTTTTGACCAAGACGGTATTACATCTTCAGCTGCCTGAAAAACAGCCGTCCTTCAGATTTGAACAGAGTTTATAAAGTTCTCCTCGTTGTTATGACTGCAGACTCTGTTTGTCAGGTCCATTGTCCTTCAGCTGATATCACAGCAAGTAAGTTGAGCTCGAGTTGTCTGCAGGGCAGAAATCGCTGCTGAAAAACAGGGTTAAAGTTGACCTAAGAGTCAGTGGTAGATCCCAGGCGCCATATTTTCTTGAAATCATTTTTGATTCTTATTTCATCACTTAAAGGCTCAGACGTCCATGACCACACACTTCTCAAAGTCCTTCATGTTGGTGATTACCTTTGCCTTGGTCAGGTCTGGTGGACCAAGTGGTTTTACGTAGATCCTTGAATTCAGCACCCATGTGTTCTGAATCTGCCTTTTCCGCTCCAGGAGCCTGGCGTGTTTAGCCAATGCAGCGTTAAATTTTGTTAAATGATCATTAAAATAAACAGTGGTCCCTTTTAGCAGTTTTCTTTGCTTCATCAGAGCGATTTTGTGCTTATGATTCACAAACCTGATGAAGGTTTATCTGACTCTTTTCTCCTGGGAAGCGGATGGCAGATCTCAATATTATTCAAATCCAAGGAAATCCCTTTAGAAGTGAGGAATGATCCAATTTGAGTCTCCACACTCTCAGTTGAAGCCACTGCAGCCCCGCTAGCCTCCATGCTAACGTTAGCTGCGCCAGGCCTAGCTCTTGGTTTGAGTGGAAATCCCGTGAGAATATTATTCATTCTTACTTGTTGATCCACGTCGTTCTGTCTTCTATCTAGGAGGTCAAGCCGATTATTACGTTGTTCATTTCGTTCTTTTTTTTGTCGGAATTCCTGCACAAGTTCCAGCAGAGGTGTTAGCTTAGCCTCCAATGCCAACAATGGAGTTAGCTTAGCCTTCTAACGCCAACAATGGAGTAAGCTTAGCCTCCAATGCCATGAGTGGGCTCAGTTTGGCTTGAATGTCAGCTAATGCAACTTTAAGTTCTGCCAGTTCAGCCTTTGGTGCCATATTCAGCTCTCTCTATTGCAGATTCACTGCTGTTTAGCATAAAATTTGCTCATAAAAACATTGGGAATCGAAGAGCCGAAAAAGGCACGTCCGCTCTGTCGTGAACCGGAACCAGAAAGAGCGGAAATTTTGTTGCCATTTATTTGTGGTGCGAAACCCCCAGACATTGTGAAAAAGCAGTGATTGGTCCAAGTCGGTCTGAAACATCCTTTTTATGGCCATCACTCGCAAGTCCATTACAGCATAGCAAGTCCACACCGAACGAAATCTATCAAACACACGAATGTTCAACACAAGACCACATGCTCTTATTTGTCAGTTTATAACTTGAACAACTTGCAATTAAGAAAAAATATTTTCAAAATCAGATCAGCAAGAACATCTTAAAAAATTGTATCAAAGCAAGAGTGGTTATTCTGACAGAATGACAGAGTAATAGCTGTTTATTTATTTCTATAAAAGTCGATGGAAGTTTTGCTTCTTGGAACCAGCGGGTACTTCCTGTTTAGAACAAGTTGGGAAGAGGTATACAATCAATGCTTTTGATAGAAGAAAACTAAAGTTAAACGTTATCTCCTTATATTTTAGTCAGTGTTGCTCTCATTCTTTTGAGTACCAATGATCGTGTTTTGTTTCGTTTTCTCTATTGCAAAGCCAATACCACACTAAAGCTATGGACAGATCCAGCATAGAAAATGTAAATACACCTCTAAAAGGTCATGCTGTCACAGCAGTATTATGTAAATTTTTATCTTTTAGAAGATAAAACCAAGGCATATGTCCTCATACTCATAGACAAGACAAATATATGACATAGTTTTCTTTTTTTAAGCTGTTGCCACTCAGCTCTCCAGACTTTGGTTGGGAACAAACCTTTAAGGAGGAGAGTGGAAAGCAGCAAAAGGGAGTTGTCTGCAGGGAGACTGTGAGACGCAGTGATGTGACTGTGCCAAATGTTTACAGGCGAGCTGACATAGTTAGAGGAGGGAAAGGGCTGAAACGAGGCTTTCTCTGCATGCACTCTTGGAGGAAGAGATTGGAAATCTAGGTCATCACCACTGATGCATTGCAAAGCGAACTTCAAACAAACCTGGCCTTTAGCGTGATGGCTCTCCATCAGAGACTGATCGCCATTTTCTGCTAAGAGCTGCCACAAAGTGATGGATGGAGTTACATAAATTAAGCACAAAAAAGGAGAGTGTGTCTGTTTGTGCCAGTGTTTTTTGTAGTGTATGAATGTTGGACTGGCGCTGAGTCTCAATTTCCTTGGCTTTTAATTATATTTACACCGTCTAAGTCTGACCTTTTATCATATTCCCAGGTAAAGTCATAAATTAACTTTAAAGTAGTTGTTTTGAAATAAACATGTTTTAAAATATTTTATCCCTATTTAAAAATTCCCCATTTTATGTAGTTTCAGCCTAAATTAGGTTGTTTTTTATGTATTTTCTTCCAATAAACAGCTTAAACAATGAAATGCATAAAAATCTTTCAATAGGAGGGTTAAAATCCAAAAAACCCAAGGATGTATTACAAAACTCTCCCATCAAGAGTACCTTTTTTATTTTTAGTCTTGTTTTATTCAAGGTGACCGGAACAAATCTTAGATGGTCTTGACTTTAATGGCTAAAATAAGGACTTATAAAGCATTAAATGTTATTAAACTGTAGAGAATGGGTCTTTAATTTGTTCTCGTCAACCCATGTGACTTTGTGCCACTAAAACAAAAAACATTTTGTTTGTACTTGGGTTGCATCTTTGCTGCTCTTATAGGTTGAAATCTTCAGAGATGTGGAGCTGCATGAATAGTTTCCAAAGTTTTTCCAAGTCAAAGGAGGTGATTGGACCTCCAGTAAGGAATTCACCTTACGGTCTGCTTAACCAATCAGGGACCACGTACCTTGAACATCAGGGGGACTGATCGTTCTTGAGGAAGATAGATGTCAAACTGAAATTAAGTAATTTCATTGTCTGTAGTTGTACTTGATCTTCATTGGCTAAACATAAAAGAACATCTGGGTACCATTGTGCAGGAATATAAAAATATTCTGGGTCTTTCATAAATCTGGATGTCATTTTTGCCATCTGCCACCTTTAGTGTGTTTTGGTTGAAATGACCTTGGAGTAGTTGTCTTATAGGATCATTAGTAAGTCAAAGATAATCAAAGCCAACTAGGAGCATCACTTTAGGGCCTTCCTCACTTCCCCCAGTTAGTCTATTACTAAACTGTGTCAGTATTCTCGTTGCTTATTTTTAATCAAGTCCAGGTGTTCATCTATCAACTGTCTCTTAGACTACATTCACCCATCCTTCTCCAAGAAAATCCATGCGACAGATGGATATAATAAACAGCACTTACAGGTGCACTGCGATTTTGATCCATAAATCTACGTCAATTCCTAAAAAGGAATAGTGACACCTTTACGATTCAATAAAAAACAGGACTTTCCAAAAATTAATTACATATGAATTTGAGATTTTCAAGTAATCAAAAACCTTTTTTTCCCCAGCACCGCTTGGTTGATGTTCTTCTGACTCCGTCCTTCAAGTGTGGTAGGATCAAGTTTCTTTGCCAGCTAAGTGGGAGGCGTGATGTGTTTTAAGCAGTGGGAGTTGAACAATCATTCATGAGTCACTTCATTCTTACCAAACCGTGGCAGTTGCTGGTTTGCTTGATACTTGACAGTCGCTCTAATATTAATAACAGCTGTTCATCAGCTTTCCATTTCGTCTTGTAGATATTTCAATAATGCGAGTCATGTCAAACGTCACATCCAATATGGCTTTAGGGTTTTATTAGCCTTTTTATGGCATTATTTGGATTTATAACAGTTCATTATAAAACTGCAGAGCTTGGGTCACCTGGTTATTAAAATGAGAAATAATTCAAATTAACTAAGGCAGGTTTAAGCAAGACAATTATGGGGTCATTTTGAAGCCAATCTCTACCTTGAAGGTTCGAAACTCATGTTTAGACAAATGTTAAAATACAATCACAAGCCCATGGAACATGAAAGGTTAGGTCACATCAGAAATATTTGAAGCCAGAAAAAGTTTGATTGATCTGAAACGACACACACATAGAATAGAGTTCATAAATATGGTCTCGAGGCCTAAATGTCAACGCCATGAGAAACAGTAGACAAAAAGATAATCATATTGAATAAAGTACAGTCAAAACAGAAATTAACTTTAAACTTCAGGGCTTTAAAAGATCTCCATACCAGTACCTCCGAATTTGGGACTGGTAGTGGAGTTCTGTGCCTGATATTGGTGAGAGTTAGAGGGAATTTATTCTCCAGATCAGATTAGCAAGACCTAGATTTAGATAGTGTAGACTCAGACTCACAGGAAAAACCCAATGATGACTACAAGACTACAAGGATGACTTCACTGTTGATTATTGAGGGTCTGTTTGTGTATAAAATGGTTCAGAAATGCGAAGAGAGTTTAAAGAAATGGTCTTCAGGTAGAAGAATAAAGACAAAAATCTGGATGGTTTAGCTTTGATTGAATAAAACTGACGTAGTGGTCGTCTGGTGGTTGAGGTACAGTTCTACTGATAACTTGGAACACTTCTGTACTGACAGTACCGTGGTTTATTTTTCGCATTGTCCACTTAATTGGAAAGTGTGAAAGCTCTCCAAAACTTTGACCAAGCATGTGTACCCGGGTTTGCTTCAAGCTACATACACGCCGGCCACGGCAACTCGCGTTCAATTGACCATTTTCAAAGAAAAGTCTATGCGAACACGCGTAAACCGGTGTTTTGGGCTTCTGTGTTCAGAACAGATTTGCTAGAAATGCACCGCTTTGACATTTCAGACAAAGCCTCTTCCAACTGTAGGTGTCGACAAGCTCTAGTAAACAGTAGAAAAAGGAAATAAGAAGAATCCCCTCCCTGGCGCTTCCTGCTTATCCGGTGCTGGTCCGTTGGGATCACCACAGGCTGAATGCATGTTTATGAGACCATGTATAACGCTCTTGGACGCCTGTTCTTGAAATGCCTCGAAAAGGAAGTACCTTCTGGTTCCAAAAAGTCAAAATCTCATAGACTTCTACTGAGAAATAGACAGTCATTTTTCTTTTCCAGAATAACAATTATTGCTCTGATACATCCTTCTTAACATCTTCCTTCTGATCCCAATTTTTTTTTCAAGCTATAAACTGACCAATCAGATGCTTCAGTAAAAGCATGTGGGGCCCATGTGTGACGTCACACCTTGATTCCTCCATTGTTTAATTACGGTCTATAGTTATGAAAAAGACGCTATCCGTATGTCACTACCACATCTGAGTCCCTGATTGGTCAAAGTCAAATAGGTTTAACTTAACACGCGTTTAGTGGCCACGCTGACTTGAAAATGTTGGCAGCAACGTGCGGATGCCTGAAAATCGTGCATATATGTGCGTTTATAAAAACTTTTCATCTGAAGCGATTGCTTGAACGTGCGTTGCCGAGGCTGGTGTGAACTAAGCAATTACAGTAGTTAAGTGCTTACATAGTCGGTGTAAATTGGTTGATTCTACCACGGAGAAAAGCGACTTTGCGCCTATTAGTGACCTTAGAAATGTGTTGCCGATTATACCTTAGTAAAGTGTTTAATATTATTTATCAAAGTAACGTTTAGTGTATTGTTTTTCTTTAGTAAAGCGTTGCATATTTGTGCCGATATGATTTTTTTCCACGTAAGAATCAACTGATTCTTGTTGATTACGTAAACGGTTGAAAAGTCACTGCGTGTCAAAGAGCATGTGCTATTGATGTGTCGCTGGTGATTGTTAACAAAAATTAGTTTGCAATTTTTCATTCGGTCCTAAAGCGCCATCTCTTTTGCACATGCTTTTGTTTCGAGCTCCTCCACAAAGATTCTCAGAACCGTCTCCACGCTGTTACCTGCAGCTGGATAACAGATTATGTGGTGTTTCCAGCTTTCTCTTTTTTTGGCATTCTCCCACTGGTAAAAACAAACAAAAAAAAACAAAAAACAAAACAAACATCCTTCTCTCCATCAGCAGGGATCATTCAGGACACTGGCTTCACATCAGAGAAACTGATTCAGACTCACAAAGCTGAAGAAGCCAAATTCAGCTGGATATGCGACTTCTCTCTTCTGGCAGTTTTCCCTGGTTATTTACATATTTTTTCATATCGGCGCATATGTGCCGATGTGTTGTGTTGTGTTTCCAATGGAGCCATCTTGATGGTTACCAAACACAGAACCAAGTTAATATTGTTTTTTTTTTTTCCAACAGTTGGAAGTGTTTATTTCTGATAACACTGAAGATCATTGTTTGCCCAAGAGCTCATGCATTTTTACTTGTAACCAAAGAATTCAGAGCCACCAGGATGTGATTGACATTCTCCTCTTAGCCACTAGGTTGGCTGGGTGTAACGAAATGTGGGATATTTTAAGTTTATGAATATTTTCTCCAGAAATGACGAGTGTAACCACATGGGCAGCATCATCAAAATGTGATTAAAGGGCTGCAGACACGTAGAAAGTCTTTCAAAATCCTATATGTTAGCAAAATGTATTTTCCAGGGAACGCGCGGTTTTAATACATGTGCATTAAATGGGAAATTTATGCATGTCATCAATACTGCATGATTGTTTTCCTCAGCGGTTTACTTTATGATATTGATTCGCCCTGCTTTTCAAATTACATTTAACCCCAGTGTAGTAGTACGGTTTAATAAAAAAGATATTAAAATGTCAGAATTAGTAAATAACTGGCTTAGCTGTGGAGCATATGCTCCTCTGGAAGGTTAGCAAGTTAACTTGTTTTTTATTGCAGTCGGTTTCGCTGCTCAACCCTGTTCTCGCTGCTCCTGTCCTGCATGCCATCATGCAGACTCAGCTGGATGTGGGCAGGATTTGGGTGGTGGTCTGGCAGGGGTCTTCCAGCGCTTTTGTTTTAGGTGGAACCTATTATATGTGTCCTGTCTATTAATCAATCCATTGATTGCTCTTATCTATCCTATCTATCCAAACTATTGATCAGTCTATCTTATCGATTGATTTATCTTATCAATCTGTTTTATTGATTGTTCGATCTATCTCATCAATCTATTTATGTTAACAATGAATCTAGCCTACAGCATCTATCCCATTGATCAATCTCTTTTATTGATCAATCTCTCTATCTTGTTGATCGATCTATCCTATATCAATTTAATTTATCATATTGATCGATCTATCTTACTTTTAGATCTATCTTATCATTCAATCAATCAAGCAATCTTTTTTATTGATCTATTGATGTCTATCTGTCCCATCTATCAATCAATCTTTCTCATCAATTTATTTTATTGATTGATTTACTTAACAATTGATCTATCTTATTGATTGTTCTATCTATTTTATTTTTGATCTATCTTATTTATCTTATCTATCCCATCTATTGATCAATTTATGCTATTGTTCAATCTATTTTATTTATCCTATATATCCCTTCTATGGATTGATATGTCCCATTGATCCATCAAGCTATCTTATCAGTCTGTCTATCCTATCGAATGATAAATCGATTGATTCATCATTATCGAGTTTAACTAATCTGTATTGTCTACCTTTTAAAACAAATTCAGAAAAGTTGTCTTCTCAGATTTTTATGAAGATGTTTCAAAAAGGCCAGAGGTGCAGCTTTTATCCAGGTGACGCAAGTTTTACTCTTCATTTGATCCTTCTGCCCTCATTGTTAGGTCGAGTCACATGTAGGCTAGCAGAGTTTTAAAAATATCTGCACCAGATTTGCCTCTGCTGGAGCAATGCATCTGTTTATTTGGGAAAGTAGAATCCGTAAATGTTTTTTTTATTTTTCAGACTTGCACAGAACAGGAAAGGAGGCTGTGTAAGAATCGAGCCAGGTGGGATATTTATTTATTCTTTTTTTGAGGTGTTCTCTGTGCTCTATATCTATTTTCATGCTAACAAACATGACTAAAAACAAAACAAATGTGTTTGTCTGATATTCAGGAATCAGAACTAAAGTCTAAACAAAAAGTTGTTCCATAAAAGTTTGTCTCCCTGTCAGATTTGCCATCCAGCATTCAGTAAATGGACTCCCTTGGCTAACATGACATGAAAATTTCTAGTGTCAGTGAACTCCGTCTGTTACGGATAAATTATCTGCTCCCTTTTGTGTTTTCTTCAGTGGGGGGTCATTTGCCTGATGAGTTGCTGTCTTTGCATGCTGACAGAGACATTGCTTAGAGACAGAAGGCAGCCTCTGCTTTCGGCCTAAACGATGCCTTAAAGTAATGGAGCAGCCTGCATGAGAACTGGACTTCTGTCACATCCAACAAATCCCTAGCCGATCATGAGGTGTCTTTGCTTTAATGTTGATTTCAGGGTGTACACAAGTGGGCAGAGCCCTTTTCTGACCTAAATGGAAATCATTATGTCAAGAAATATGTTCAAGGGTGACATCTTCTTTTTGTATTGGTGTATCATGTTATACTCTTTAGAAAGTAAAAGTATAGGAAAAAGGCCAGATTTTTCAACTATGTATGGTGTTGTTAGTTTTTACATAGTTTTGTTGACAGTAAATACATTACCATTATTTCATGTGTAAATATCATGCTAACTATCAAGCATGGCGGTGAAGGAGTCATGATTTAGGCATCAAGCCAACCGACCGAGCACCTCTGTAATACAACAATTTTCAGAATTTTTTTTTCAAAAAATGTAGACTGAAGACCCGTACTGTCTCACACAATACATTTTTGGGTCTGGATTCAACCCCAAGGGGGCCGCAGTTAGCAGCAGCTACAGCTGCACTCTGAAATCATTTTGGGTGTTTTTTACCCCAAATCTAACACCTTTATGCTAAGTTTCAAGCAGGGAGGAATTAAGTCTCAATTTTAGTCTTTACTATTGACTGTATATTAGAATTGGACTGAGGGATTCCTCCCCCCTGGCGTTCCAAACAGGAAGGACCCACTGCAAGAAACCACAATCCCATACACTTCTATAGAGAAATAAAGAGCTGTTACTCTGTCATTCTATTGGTCTGAATAACCATTCTTGCTCCAATACTTTTTATAACATTCTTCATAATCCTAATTTTCTTCACAATGTTTTTTCTGCAGTTCAAGTTATTCCACCATCACCAGGCCACTGAGCCTCTTACAGGAACTTGGCTAAGAGTTTTCCACTGGATGTAGCTTTTACCACTTCATTGTAGAGCACAATTGTTTACTTTTTTATGGCCAACACTAATTTTGCCTGCATTTTAGAATGGATGCCACTGGCAGAGTCTTTCTACAGTTAAACTTTCTTCATCTACCTTTCGCTCTTAAATTCTAAATGAACTTCATGAACAAGATGAGACTGTCTAATATGTCTGAATGGCTCGGTTGAGGTACTCACAGCGTCATCTTTACTAACAATAATAACAATTAGGCAGTTTCCACAAAAGATGACAAAACTTCTTTTTTCAAAATTGAAGTCACTGACTTCAAAAATAAAAGCACACGCTGCAAAAATGGAATCATAAGAAAGTAAAAAGAGCCTTGTTTTTTTCTGTCTGTCAAGAAAAATAGGTTTTAGTGACTAGTCACAGGGATTTAAATTATTTTTTTCAAAACAAGAATTCTTGGTCAGATCATTTCTCATACCATGTTGATAGATTCTTTAAAAATCTGCTGATGAGGTAAGAAATTTAGACTTTTTTTGCTGTGTCCATCTCAAACTAGGATGATAAAGAAAGTCTTATGGGTTGTAAAGACTGCAAATATAAATTATGTATGACAAAAATAATGTAACATTGATTTAAATCCAAAAGTTTGAGTTTTTTCCCATAAAATAAATAGGAAGCTTTTCTATATGTTTTTGTCGCATTTTCTTCAAGTACTTGGACCTGTACATTATCAAGTTACTTCAGCTCTACAAGCTTTCTGTGGCTATGGTGACACCTAATGAAAAACTCTACCAAAGCAAGAATAAAGAAAGTCCTGTGGTGTGAAAATATTCATTTATGATTCTACCTTCTTTACAGACGTACAAAAGAAGTGGACAGAAAGGATCGGAGGTTGGCGAGAGTTGTTGGAACCAGCTGCTACTTAACCAGCACATTTCTAAGAGTGGACATAATTGAAATACTTTTTGAGTGTTTTTAAAGGAGGGTGCACTTTCTTTTTCCCATGATTGTCAAGTTTCATAGCTTCAACCTTCAGTTCACACTTTATTTCGGAGTCTGTAGGTTTTTTGGATGTCAGTATTTTTCCCAAAAATATTCTCAAATTTACTTATCTTCTGGAAAGACTTTACTCTGTTTCCCTGGGACTTTTGTAGTCATGTCGGAAGACAAAACGGTCAGAAATTCCTTTTTCTAATTGTGTTTTGATGAGTTATTGAGTCTGTTGTAGCTTAGCTGTTAACGGCATTGAAAGTCAAGTCGCAGCCCATTAAATCTTCTCTGTGGAGCTGAACTGAATTGAAGATGAAGGTAAATTATGCATCTGCTGCATGGTGACATCATGGCCAGAAAAAGATGCACATGCATCTCCACATGAGTTTTGGAGTGTCTCATCACACACTTTTCTCTGTTTTTAGATGCTGCAGTCAGAAGTGAGATGGTTCTCCATGATGGGTCATCACTGGAGCAAAGTTAAACAAGCTTAATTTAACAAAAAGTTGTTAAGGGTTAATCTGAACCCTTTTTTGAAAACGTTCTTAGCTCTGCATTGTTTGTTAGGGTTGGAGTTAGGGGCGAGAATGACTTTTTCTCCGGTGACCCAATTACCTCAATTAGTGTGGGGTTATGGACCCAGGACATTTGTTTTGTTTTTTTGTTGGGTTCCACTTCCTGTTTTATTTTGTTGCTGGTTGTTACTTCCTGTGTTCTCTCCCTCCTTATTGGCACACCTGTTTCCATTTACCTCATCCCCTCCTCCTGTTATAAGTCTTCGTCTCCCCTGCACTGGTTGTCGGATGGTCTTTTGTACCTTCATGAGTTTGTGTTCAGTTTTTGTGAACCTTTCTCGATTAAACGAGAGACTTTGTATTTACGAGTGTCGTCTGCATCTGTGTTCACACGTCAACCCTGACATTACCATCCGACCTTAACATGGACACAGCAGACGCGGAGACGTTACGGGCACTATTCCGCCAGCAAGAGGAGCAGGTTGCTTGTCTTCGTCAAGGGTTGCTGGAGATGTCAAGCCGTCAGGAGCGACAATTTGCCGCGTTGGGTGAGCGTTTCGAACAACTGGCGGAGCGGGTTCAACATCCACCATCTTTCCCTTCGCCACGCCCATCGCCTTCCATGCCGGTCCAGGGGACCTTGGATGGAGTTCCTGTCGCTCCTGCTGCACAGTTGGCCCGCCCAGAGAGGTTTTCCGGGGACTCCGGGGACTGCCGGGCCTTTATTACCCAGTGTGAGCTCCACTTCCAGTTACAGGCTCCTCACTACCCTACGGAACAAGCCAAGGTGGCCTTCATTATTTCTCACCTCACCGGCAGAGCCGGAGCATGGGCTACCGCCGAGTGGCAGCGTGGAGCCCCTACCTGCGCATCTCTCTCGGCTTTCCTGGAGGCTTTCCAGCAGGTTTTCCATTATACCAAGCCAGGCAGAGAGGCAGCTCGTGCGCTTATGAGATTAAGCCAGCGGGACAGAAGGGCAGCTGACTATGCCATAGAGTTCCGGACCTTGGCCTCCACTAGTGGATGGGACACTACTGCGCTCACGGACGCTTTCGTGGAGGGACTGTCCGAGGAATTAAAAGACAGACTAATCTCGCTGGAGTTACCAGCCACCTTGGAACCTCTCATCGCCCTGGTTATCAAGATTGATAACCGTTTACAGGACCACAAGGAGGAGCATGACAGGATGGTTCCCCGCCAACCTCGCCGGCCCACCAACTCACCTGCCTGTGCTGTTTCTCCCGCAGAAACCCCGTTGCAAGTGCAGGAGGAACCCATTCAGCTCGGACGGGGCAGACTGTCTGTTTCCGAACGACGGCGGCGGATGGCGGCAGGTGAGTGCCTTTACTGTGGTGAGCGGGGTCATTTCTGCAGGGAGTGCCCAAACACCTCTGCTCGTTCAGTAAGAGTGGGCGCGCTGACGAGCGGTGATTCGGCGCTCACCATTCCAAAACCTGCTTCCTGCTTTTTACAGATTCGATTAATGTTTCATGGGAGGGGGGTTTCTGTCAAAGCTTTAGTGGATTCAGGAGCAGAACAGAACCTCATGGACGCCGAGCTAGACAGGTCGGTCTTAAGTGCGAGTTGTTGCCCCGTCCATTACAAGTGGTCTCCCTTAACGGTCAAGAGGTAGCCTCAATCTCTTATATCACCGAACCTATTCATCTTATTATTTCAGGTAATCACCACGAGATTACCCGTTTTTTCGTCTTTTCCTCCGCCCAGAACCCACTGGTTCTGGGTTACCCCTGGATTATGGCGCACAACCCAGTCATTGACTGGCCCTCCAGTCGGGTCTCCGGCTGGAGTGAGAGATGTCACACCACCTGTCTGCGCTCAGCTCGGCCTCCTGGGGAAGATCCCGCTGTTCCAGTAGGGCGGCCGCCCTCACCTGACCTATCCGGGGTACCGTCGGAATATCACGACCTAGCTGAGGTTTTCTCCAAGTCACGAGCTCTCTCCTTACCGCCTCACAGGCCTTATGACTGCGCTATAGAGCTTCAACCTGGCGCTACCTTGCCTAAGAGCAGGTTATATAGTCTGTCCAAACCCGAGAGAGAGGTCATGGAACAATATATTGCTGAGTCTCTGAATTCTGGACTTATCAGACCGTCTTCCTCGCCAGTGGGGTCGGGGTTTTTTTTTGTTGGAAAGAAAGACGGGTCTCTCCGACCATGTATTGATTATCGGGGGCTAAATGAGATTACTGTCAGAAACAGTTACCCCCTGCCTTTAATGAACTCAGCATTTGAGGCATTGCAGGAGGCCAGGATTTACACCAAACTGGACCTTCGCAACGCCTACCATCTTGTGCGCATCAGAGCCGGTGACGAATGGAAGACCGCCTTCACCACTCCTTTAGGACATTTCGAGTACCTGGTTATGCCGTTTGGCCTCTGTAATGCTCCTGCTGTGTTCCAGGCAATGATAAATTATGTTACGTGACTTTTTACATCGTTTTGTTTTTGTATATTTGGATGACATTTAGATTTTTTCCAGGGACGCCAGCGAACATCGGCGGCATGTTCGTCTGGTGCTCCAGCGGTTACTGGAGAATAAGTTATTTGTGAAGGCGGAGAAGTGTGAGTTCCACTCTCCGTCTGTTTCATTTTTGGGGTTTGTGGTAACAGAGGGTGAGGTGAGACCCGATCCAGCTAAGGTGAAAGCGGTGGTGGAGTGGCCTACACCTGCTAACCGGAAACAATTACAACGGTTTCTGGGCTTTGCCAACTTCCTCTGTCGCTTCATCCGTGGCTACAGTTCGGTGGCCGCGCCCCTCGCGGCTCTCACCTCTACCTCTTCACCGTTCGTCTGGAAGGAGGCGGCGGAGGCCGCTTTCAACAGGCTAAAGCAGCTTTAGTAAGTCTTCGTCTCCCCTGCACTGGTTGTCGGATGGTCTTTTGTACCTTCATGAGTTTGTGTTCAGTTTCTTGTGAACCTTTCTCAATTAAACGAGAGAACTTCGTATTACGAGTGTCGTCTGCATCTGTGTTCACACGTCAACCCTGACAATTAGATCTGCAGTTTTCAGTGTGAAATTGATCCAGCTGAGGAGGAAAAGGGGTCATTTTAACTAAATTTTTTGACTAGTAAGATGCCTTAAAAACAGTGCTTTTGGTGTTTTTACCATGATTTTGTTGTATTTTTCTGATAATGGAGGACATATGTATAAAGACAAATAAGCTCAAAATGGCTTATAATTTCTGAGTATTTCTTTTTTTAAATCGTTGTGAATCAGAAGCAAACAGAAATAAAGGCTACTTGTAGAAAGATACGTTAGCTATTTGCTTACAAGTGGATGCTTTTTGTCATCACTGATGGTTCAATGGAAAATAAAAAAGTAAAGATGAGTGAATTTCTGTTTTGCTGTGGCAGAGTTTGTATGAGGTTGTTCAGTGGAGTAGGTGATGTTCAGTCAGAAAAGGTTGTCAATTAATATTTTGCAGAATTTTGGTGGATGATTCCTGGAAATCCCAGACTGAAAGTGCAACGGGCTGTTTCTTTGTCTGAAACAAGTTTTTCTGGTAGAAAATACCGGAAAACTGTTCAAACGCATACTTAACCAAGGAGTGATGTCTATATTCCACTTGGATTCAGGTTTGGAATAAAATTCTGATCACAAAGCTGCTTTTCTTTAAGCCTTTACCACTGGATCTGTAGTTCTTTGTATTTTTGTAACTCTTGGTTATAGTACACTGATAAGAGTTTATGACGTTTGGATGGTTGGGAAAACAGTGAGAGAAGCAACGTGTATCACGTTAAAATTGTTTTAGTGAGCCTTCATTCATCAAACAAAATGTCAATATTTTGCTGTGTCTCACTGGTGCTTGGCTACTGTGTCACATCCCATAATGCCCGGCTAAGGTGGTCGCTTTGGTCTACTTTGAGCACAAAGCCATTTCAGACAGGAAACTCAGAGCGAACTGGAGCTAAGTCCAATTGGAAACAAACAGAGACCACCTCAAAAGATGGGTCCTAGCGCGGTTTCTGTTCCTGGACCAGAGTCCGCTTGGGTGTATTCAGAGTGAATGTTTGCTCTGGATTATCCAGGGAAACAAATTCACTTAAAGCGAATCAGACGTGTCCAGTCTGAATATACCCTTAACAAGGTGTAACTGCAGACAGGTCCGATTTTAAAGGGTTAAATGATCTTTTACACTTATTAACCTGATAGAATAAATGTACCCTTAAATAGTGCTTTTCTACCAATCGGTACTCAAACTACTAAGAAGCATTGCATTACTTTAGGTAACTTTACGCTATACATTAGATTCTGCAGAGAGATTTTACTAAATGTACTCAAGTTGAGTAAATTTTGTAAATCATTGTCAAGTGTGAAGTAAAGATTTTTCTGGAGTTCATAGGTGCATGTTCTGTCACAATGTTAACATGTGATGGTGTAACCATTAGCAGTTCATATGAGCTGTTTACTAAAGAAATGTGTTTCCCGTATACTCCTAATATGGCAAGACGTTAAAGAAGATTTTATTGCTGGCGAAGCTGCAAAGCTCAACAGGTTAGGGGCCAGAACAGAAGTATTTCACGCCGAAAGAAACTCGGATGAAAATATTCTCTCTGGCCTTTTTTTTTGTTCAAAAGCCGCATATTGTCATATAAATTGACCTAATATAACATGACACGCACTGTAAACCGTGGGACCTCATATAGACTGGGTCATACCTTTCCAAATCATGTCCAATCCACTGTATTGACCACAGGTTGGCTTCAATGAAGCAGCTGAAACATCACAAGGCTCATCAGTGGAAACAGAATAAACCCTTAGCTCACTTTGGAGCTTCACAGCAAAGGCTGTGAATACTTTTATGTACATATCATTTCTCAGGTTTTTCATTTTTAATAAAATGGCAACGATTTCAAAAGAACTTTTTCAACATTGTCATTGTGGGGTCTTTTTCAAATAAATTTTCAAGAAGAAAACTGATATAATCCATTTTGAAATAAGGCTGATATAATAAAATGTGGAAGAAGCGAGGCGCTGTGAATACTTTTCGGATGTACTGTATATTCAAAAAGCTTTTGGTAGTGATACATATGTTCTACTGTAAAAATATGAATGTGTGTATTATAGTGGAAGTTGAAGAATGAATGGGGAAGCTGCCCAAGTGTCTCCAGTGTTTCTAAACCACAAGTCCATCATAATTATTCATTTAGTTTTGTAAAGCTCAGAAGTAAAAGCATCCATCAAAGTCCTGTTTGTCTCAAGTATGAAGTCTTTATGTGAAATTAATTAAAAATGTGTGTAAAGTCGAATCTCCTTCTCTACGGAGCTGAGAATCCCATACAAAACAATGGCTGAGAGGTATATTTTACTCTCCTAAAACACATATATCTTTAAACAATTTCACCATTCACTAAATTCATAAACTAAGAGGCTTAAAAAACAAATTATTAACCTTAAAATGTATTAGTTAAACAAATCGTGAATGTTTTTTGCACCTTTCTTTTGTATTACTTATTGTATGACGATAGTTTTGATTTTATAAATAAAGTTAGTGTTGAAAGTAAATGTAAATAGAACAGATTTATGTTGAGTTGAAATAATGTAGTTATGGCATGTAGTTTTCCTTTCCCAAAGGAATAGACAACAGAAACACTTTTTTAGACAATTAAAACTTTCATTTTTGTCTTTTTGAATCTTAAATTTAAGACACTTTAACTGCTAAAGATGTGATCACACATTTATTGAAGCCTTTCACAGATTGTTTTTGCTTTCAAGTCCCACTCCAATCATCTTTTTATCTATTGTAAAAGTGTTCCCAGTGGTCTGTTTATCATGATTATGCTGTTTTTAGCCAAAACCAAAGAAGTGTATCATTTATTAGGACATAAACGGCAGTAGTCTTAAGTTGTGGGCGTGACGTTGGTACGGGACAATCCCACCACCCCCTTCCTCTCTTTGTTGCTGAAAGCTCTCCGTTTACAGGCTCTCCCACTAACTTAGAGGCCCCCACCTAACGTTTGTCATTCAACAAAAATGGTGAGCAATATTGGAGCTATCCAGCTGTACAGTTTTGAGCTAGAAGCCAGCTCGAATGAGAAAAATGAAGACGTTCAAGGATCTTGTTGTCTATAGCAGAGCAGGGAGCTTGTGGCTCACCCAACATATTTTCTACGTAAAAAATAAACTCTTTCTCCAACTGCATTTTATGTCTGCCCCTGATTCACAATGATTTGAATAAATAATTACTCAGAAATGCAGTTTAGAGCTTCATTTTCTATATACATGTCCTCCATTATCAGAAAAATTCTAGAACGTGTTAAAAACACGATTTTCATCAAAGTGTGTCTTTAAGTGTTGTGAAGGTTTACTCGGTTCCTTTCAAAGCGTGCATGAGGAACAGTTCTCCTCATCTCATCAATTTTCTAACAGCCAAACAAACAGGAACATAGAAGAGCAGGCTGCTATTTTTATCATTTCTCTGCATAATTTCAATGGGTTTTGAATATTTACTGCAGGAATTGAGCCAACGTTCAAATCTCGGATAAATATTTCACCATTTTACCATATATATATTTTATGTAATTTTAAACCGAAGCACTAATGTTGGGAAGAAAACCAAACACTTTGGGTGTTTCAGCTAGAAGTTTATTCAGTTTAAACTAACAATTTGAAACATTTGTTCATTTAATTTGCTTTAACCTTTAAAAATTGATCCAGCTTGAGTAAATTCTGCGGCAGAAAATAAACCAGTGTCACACTAACTAGTTGATTAAGTTGAGTTCATTTGAGGATCCTAAAAAAAAAGGGGGGGGGGGCGAAATCAATGCAGTATTTGTCCACTTCTTCACTCATTAAGGAACTTCTATTCACATCAGGATCTGTATATGACAAAGACAGCTCACAAGTGCCGAGTTTTAGTCCAAGAGGACGGGTTTTTCTCCCCCCCAAAGCCCTCTGCTCATCAAAATTCGCCTCACAAGACTGTGGTGCCAGAGGCCAAAGTCTTGACAGGGTTAGAAGAGTGAGGGGGGAAATCAAACGGGTCCCTTTTAACGCACTGGGTGGTAGACAGAAATGCCTGCTTACCTACAACTCTTCCTTATCTGGATCACACCATTCCTCTACTGGGAAACATCATCCATATTTAGTCATTCACTTTATTTATTTTTGCTTTTTCGCTGCATCTATGTATTTTAAAAATTCACTTTTACATTTACAACAAACTTTTGCAATTTGAAAAGTTTGTTGGTTTTAAATATTGTTATTAAATATTATGTCTTATTTCCTCTTTGGATATTACTAAGTTCATCTATTTATTTCCATTTTAATTATTAAAACCTGTGCTGCAGCATTTGTTACAGCTCCTATACAGCATAAACATTTTCTTTTTGGTCCTATGAAAAGTACATTTTAGATAGTTTATTTCAACCTCATTAGGTTTTTTTTTTTTTAATAAAAAATGGTAAAGCAACCACAATGGAAATTCTACCTTTCTTTTGTCATTTCATTGGCTCAAAAGTGGAACCCACAATCCTCTTAACCACTGAAACGCACGTTTTTTTTAAATATTATTTTTGGGCAGCAGGTGAAACTATTCCAGCTGTGTGAACACTGTACAAGGCCGAAAAGCAAAACCAGCTCCCACAGCATTGTTAGCATACCAGAAAAAAATAAATGAATGAAACGCTTCAATGATTCAATTTATTTTTTAATTTAAGTCAATGAACATTGTTAGTTTAACAAAAAAAATAAATACATAAATAAAACGGCTTCTTTTAAAACCTGGTTGTGTACTGGTGTGGATCCACCTTTTACGCACCTTAAAACTAATCAATTTGTTTTTTTTTTTAATCTAAAGTCTATGAACATTGTTAAAAGAAGGCACACTTAAAATACTTTTGCTACTGTACACTATTTATCATCAAAGTGACTCACACAAAGCTGTGTTTTTTCAGCAAACTCCTGACCAGTTAAGAGACTTATTAATTAAAAATTTTAAAAGCGCATTTTGAATAATTTGTTTATTAATTTTTAAAAGAATAATTTAAAAAGCAGCTTTATAAAAATTACCAAAAAAAGTAGTTTTCAAAATAACATGACCCTACAAACCCTTCAGCTGAGCTCCCTAAAACATAGCTAATACATAAACTGCATCCAATGCCGACTCATATAAATGTCAATTGTAAATAATACTTAAACAAATGGTAATTTTAAGACAATAAAAAGCTAAATAATAAATACAAATAAACTTTTTTGTACATTATTAGGTTAGATGTTTTGACATTTAGTGAGAAATGTGCAAAAACTATAACTATTTAAAAAAAAACTTAAAGGAAAAAGAAATTAATCAACTTCAAGTGAATTTGTAAAAAGTACAATTTTCTTCAGATAATTAAAAAATGTTTTTAAAGAAAAAGGAGATGCACCTGTCCAGGAGCTTCAAAATCTTACGTCACTCTACACTACTTCACTAATACACTACGCTATATGTATGCTACTTTTACTTTCATTCATCCATCTTCATCCGTTCATACGTAAAAGACAGAATACTGAATTTTATGGGCATCTTTGAAACTCCTAAGGTTGCCTTGATCATCTGCTATTTGTTTTAATTTAAAGGTAAAAGTATCCAAAAACTGGAGAGAAAAAAACAGCTGCATACACAGATTAAAGTAAGTCTTATTATAAGACTTTTACTTTCATGCCATATATAAATGAATTATTTGCACTTGTAACAGAACTTTTTTGACAAAGGGGTCATATTCCTTTTAAAATTAGACCGTCTGTGCAAATCAAGAGAATCATCCCGCTACAGATACTCAAAAAAAAACGTTTTAAACAACATAAGTCAAAAATGGCCTTTTCCATTGTTATACCTTAAGTCTACTTTGGTGCTTTATCTTCTACTTACTACTGCTGTTACCTTAATTCAAACATTGGTTTATGATCCAAAAGAAAAAAATTAACATTTTAAAAATGAACATTTTTGATAGCAGTTAAACATTGTTTATTTAGCAGCATAAGATAATATGTACTTTAAACTTTTTTTCCAATTTTGGAGAAAGTCAAACATTTTACCAAACTTTTGCTTAGTGCTTTCAATGATTGATTTTATGATCAAGTATAATGACAGCTGTGGCTGTGCTTGTTTGACTGTTTTGGAAGCAATTTAGCCATAAATTTATGAACTCGACTGACTAAACTTAGATCAATGCTGAATAAGTAAGCCATACTTTTTTAAACTCTTATTTCTCTTTAGCCAGAGAGCCACAATGGAGAGAGGAAAAAGATGTCCATGTGGCTCCAGAGCCTCACTCTATGTATTTTTATTTATTTTTTAGCTTCATAAATGATTTGCATTGTATTATATTTCCTTATATCTGTTGATTATTCTACCACAAAAAAACATACATTTTGTATTATCTAAGTTTAATGATAATCTGTTTTTAGTTAACCATATTTTCAGCTTCTTAAGTGTCTTATGCACAAAAACATCACTGTCATCTTCAAAAAGTAATAATGTTAATATGTCCGACACCCTACAAATATCATTGATGTATAAATTAATTATTTTGGGCCCAATATTGATCCTTGTGGGACTCCACGGGTCATTTTTCTAATATCTTCTAGCTCCCAAACGTCTAGCACAAACTTTTTACGATTTTACAGAAGTACGACACTTCTTACCCCGTATTGTTCCAGTTTCTTGAATGAGATGTCGGCCTATTGTAACGAATGCTTTCCCTAAGTCTATGAATACCCCCACGCCATACAGTTTTTTTTTCTTAATGTTGCTCGTTAATTGTTAATTGCTGTGGAGCTTTTGTTTCTAAAGCCATACAGACTCTCCATGAGTAAGTACCACCTTTGATTTACAAAACTGTGTTTAGTTTGTGCTATAGGTCATGAATCGGAAGGACTTCAACATGAATCCAGATTATTTATTCTGAAAATGTACTCATTTAAATGTCACGTTGGCTGGATTTCATACATTTAAAGTCTGCAATTTATTAAACTATAAGTTGGTTGATATTTTAATTGTTCTTTTATTTGAAATATTGCAAAAAATAAATATTAACACATTTTAAGCAAATCTTGCTCTTTTTTTACTGCTTTAATACACACACACACACATATATATGTATATATATAATTTGTTGTTAATAAATCTTTCATAAGCCTTTGTGTGACTCTTTAGTTCATTCAGATTTGATCCTTCTCTGTTGCCTCCATGGGGCGGCAGTGCGTCTTTCTGGAAAGTTGAGCTGCTGCAGCGCCTGCGCGCGCTCCTTTCAAGCTCAGAAAATTAATAACACAATAATGATAAAAGATCCAACTGCGCAAACGTGGAGATATTGACAGATTTTTTCAAGAGTTTATGCTCTGTCGGTGATGAATAAGACTCGGGAGGAAAATGAACCTGCAGAAGCGAAAAGTTAAATCAGATTTCATTAGGACCTACTTTTAGATGTGCTCTTCAAAATAAGAGTTTTTATAGAAATGCATTAATGAATAGTAGCAGAGGAGTGAGTGAGGAAATAGGGATTAACTAGAGATGAAGACGTTTTGAAACATTCCGCTGAAAAGTGCGCGTTTTCGTGTGCCACTTGTGGAGACGACGGTGCGTAAGAACGCAGCTTCCGCGCTTTTATTTTGCAGCGCGATCCCCTTTCATCCGGTGGCGGTTGGGTTTTCCGAGCGCGCTCCTGACAGCACCACTCCGACGCACGCGGGCAGGGAGAGAGGGAGACTGTGTCCGCCGCGTCTTTCGCTGCGCTTCAGTTTGGAATTTTGCTCTCGTCTGGTCGCGCTTCACGCCGGAAAGCTGCGCGGCCGCCCCTCTTCCTGAACCCGATAATCAGACTAATTGGCTAAATATCCGCTGAATTTCCGTCGAGCACCCCCCAACCCCCCCTCTTCCAATCACTGTCATGATTTCCTTCTTGTCTGCTGCTGTTTGAAAGTGACCGGCTGCAGGTGTCTCTCATTTGCGAGGACTGCCACTATGTGATTTGACGCGTCCCCCCCTTCCCCCTTTTCCGCGGAGAAAGTGGACTATTTCACAGCTGGAATTCCCTTTTCTTTCAAAACAGTTTGTTTGCCTCCGTGGACCCGCGCGCATTCTCATACACCGTGATGGTGTGGGGCCATCACAGCTGAGCAGAGGGGATCCTGTCGTCTGGAAACTGCTTGTGGGTGAGTTCAATGCATCGATTCTCTCCACGGTGTCAAAGTTGGATGTCCACTCCCCCCCCTTAAGGTATTCCAGTGAGTTTGAGAGTACCAAATCTGATTCACGTCCTCCCATCCTCCTGCTGGAATAAAGTGACTCACGTTTTAGGAGATGCGACACCTAATTGCGCATTTGGACTGTCGTTCCACCCGCTTACGCATGAATCTGAGGCTGCCTTTACTTTGGCTGCAGGCGGAAGCTCCAATAGATTTGTTAAAACGTACTTAAATGTGCGTCCAGGAATACATTCTGCCCATTTTGGAGTCCATATTACCCATCTTTCTCCTTGTCGGGAGCAGAGCGCTCCTGTGCGTCAGCAGTGCGCGCGTGGAAGTGCACGAGGGAGGCCAGGAGAGAAGGAGAAAGGAGAGCCAGGGCTTTTGTTACTTCAGATTATTCCCGATGAGCCTTTGCTGGCAAGTCATGTCTGCGTCTCCCTTTACTTGCTAGTATTTCCTCTACTCCCGTTTGGATGGATGATGGCTTGTGATTATCCATATGGATGTTGGAGTCCAAATCTCGAGGAGGTGTGCCAATTGGACATATTTGGCATTTTGGAGCCCTCCCCCATTGTACTTCCTTTTATGAATATATAATAACCCCCTCTGAGCCATGTGGCACACAAGGTCCTTCGTCGTTTGCAGCTTACCACCAAAAATCCTCCATTTCAAATGTTGACATCAGTATGACCTGCTTTTTCCCCCCAGATTTGAGGGTCAAACTTGGCTTTGGAAGCAACCAGCACCACATGAATTAATGGATAAGTGGCTGCAGCCACTTAACAGACGGCCTGCAGATACATATTGAGCTGAGTCGAGTGCTCTCATACAGAAATTGATTTAGACAGTGATTATGTCATCTGTTTTTTTTTTTTTATTTAAATGTTTAATTTTTTTATTATTGAATACATTCAACCAGTAGCGCGAAATTCTTCTTCCTTATGAATGAAACTGCACAAAATTTTTATTTTTGCAGTTGTAAATATTTTTGTTTAAATGGTTAACCAGGTGGCGTTTAGCTCTGATCAAGACAAACATGAATAATTCAAAATAAAAGCTTTTTTGGCGTCCCAAAAATCCTGACTTCCGTGACGTTTTTGGATTCCCGCCCACAGGAGAGTGTATAAGAAAAAGATCATACGTTTCGTTTTGACCCTTCCCCGTCTTGATTGATGCTTTTAATTTTCAAGGAGCTGTCACCAAGGCCCATTGGCCTTGGCTTTGCAATCAAGGGGCGGACAGTCAAAAGCTTTCAAATGAAAGAGTTCATTAATGCGCAGGGAAATAAGGGTTGTCTTGCTGTGGAATATTGGCTCTGTGAGAGGAGTGATTGGAGCAATTGATGAGGATTTGTGAGTGAGTCGGGTGAGGGGAGGCTACCTCAATCATGCCTATTACAGAACATTAATAAGACTCCGAGGGGGGGGGCTCTGAGGCGGTTGTGTACTGAAGCTTAAGCACCTTCCACTGCTGTGCCGAATTATTGACTGTTGTGAAACCTGAGTATTAAAAGTTGTGGATTACATACATAACAGACGTGCTCTCAGTTAAATCTTCTGAAAATCCAATTCCCCCCTCCGAAGATGGGGATTCCTTCTTCTCCGTGTCACATTCCATTTTCCGTCCCAATCATTTGACATCGATCCGATTCAGAGCTATTTATTTTGCGCGCAGCCATCATGTCGGGAATCGACAAGTAGGCTAGATCACATATAAAACGATATATCTGTGCACGCCGCTTCGTGGGATCCTCTGCAAGAAAAGAGCAAAGACTTTCCTGAGCGTGTGGTCTGTTGTGTCTGGAAACCTGCTTGGAGGCCCGAAAGCCTCTTGAATATGCGGACTACTTAAACAGAAAATAACTTTTTTTTTTTTATTTCATGATAATTGAACTTAGACTAGGTCATTTTGTCACTAAAGATCTATTTTTTAGGGAATAAAACCTGCAGATTTATGGACTATCTTCTGATTCAAATGTTCTTGTTGTTCACCTTTCGCCACAACAAATCAGCTTTCACTAATTCGTACAAGTGGTTTGGCAGAGTTTTACACCGGATGCCCTTCCTGACACAACCCAGTGTTCTATCCGGGCAGGGGACAGGCACAGGAACTGGCACCCCCTTGTGGCGACATAGTTAGGCAGTAGTATGAAGGGTCTTGCTGAAGGACTCACACTGGATGAAGCTCATTGGGCTTCCTGGGAGGCGAACTCTGGTGCCAGCCCTACACCCAACCAACCGAGCTATCCAGCCAATCATTTCTGATCAAAATCCCAGCAGAAATATACAAAAGCAATAATCTTCCCTCCCAGTCTGTGAAAAAACACAACCTACGTTTTTTCCATTTTTATTTTTTATAATCTTTCTCTGAAGGGAGGTTTATTTTGAAAAACTACTGGATTCTCCCCACAACATCCAACTCGTTCTCTGGGTAAGTCAAGTGCCTCAGTCGGGTGTCAAAAATCCATCTGCTACTCTCTAAAAGCGGCTTTGCTGACCACTAAATTGAAACCTTTTAGGTAGCAAAGTTAGCAAAAAAAACAAAACAAACGTATTTGGAAAGTTTCTTCAGGCAGAAAAGAGTCACTGAGAAAACAAAAGAAGAACCTCCAACTTCAAAATAAAAACTTGCTTTAAAAAAAAACAAAAACCAGGAGTTATGACATTATGACGATTGAAATTCATTGTGACAGTTGTTCCCACACACCACAATAATGCAGAATATTCAGGAACCAACTGTCTAATGTTATGAGAATATTGTTAATAAAGTTGCTCAATCTGTGGATTCATGTTTATCATATTTAGAAAATAAGAGTTTAGTGAATTTTCTTTTGTATTTATCAGTCGCACCGTAAAAGTCAAACGACACTAAAGTTGGCGTCTGATTTTTAATAATTTTTACTTTGGCACAAAAACACGTGCACAAATGAAGTTTAAAGCAGCTGCAGAAATGTAAAGAGGATTAACATTCTTTTTACTCTCAAAAGTTAAGGACTCATTCTAATAAAAATTGTGTTTTGCATGTCTCTGATATTGCTTGCTGATTTTTTTTTTTTTTTTTGTTACGTTAATGTTACTTTGGGCTTGTGAGTTGCCGTAAGATAGCGGGAGAGTGTAAACTCAGGGTTGATGGGAAATTAGCGGAGGCTAACGTCTGCTTCAACAACCCCGCCCACAACTCAGAGGTGTGAAATGACACAGGCTTTTTTATTTTTGGCTAAAAACTGCATAACCCTAATTGAAAGACCACTGGGAGCAATTTTACAGTGAAAAAACTTTTTGGACATTGACTAAAAGGGAAACTGGAAGGAAAAGTAAAGAAAAAAAAATCAATTGCCCACTTTATTCTCATAAAGTGAAAATATTGTAAAACGTTTACCGGTCTTTCCCCTCAAAAAGGTTGGGGACCACTTAAAATAAGCAGTTTTTGGTCATCTATCTGTCGTTTAGTTGTGTACAAATTGAGCAAAAGCTCCGTTTACATCACTACTAACTTGTTTCTGCAGGTTGGACTCTCACTTGTGTTTCTCAGATTCTGTGGATCTTGATTGTTATGAGAATGAAAGAGTTTCAGTTATAAGGGGGGTCCCCTCAGGATTATGGCTTTGCTTTTTGTAGATAATGTGGTCTTGTTGGCTCAATTGGGCAAAGACCTGGGAGTTCAGGGATCTGGGATTTTTTTTTCCTCCTCTGTGAAAGACAGGATGGAGAGTAAGATGGGAT
Source organism: Adrianichthys oophorus (assembly GCA_036245035.1). Taxonomy (NCBI): domain Eukaryota; kingdom Metazoa; phylum Chordata; class Actinopteri; order Beloniformes; family Adrianichthyidae; genus Adrianichthys; species Adrianichthys oophorus. Next base: position 8,855,937 of record BSAI01000123.1, read on the forward strand.
GGACCCAGTGGTGAAGACAGGTTCAAGACAGGTTGGTTGACTGGTTAGATTCCATCTTAATCTGTGGTGATCAGAGAAAGAATATCGAAACTAAAATGAGTTTCCAACACAAAATAAATGACCTTCACATTCTAGATCATATTTGGTTATCCAGAAGAGACCTGAAGTGGATTACTAAAACCTCACATGGAGAAGATCCATCCAAGGTGGTTTAGTTCTCTGGATTCCTTACAAGTGAGGTCTTACAGACTTGTCCAACAGGGAGGTGTCATGGCAAACCAGGGTGCATTGAGAGATCTCTCAGCTGTGTTGGAACCTCCTGGTACTCTCCTATAGGAGGACACAGTTGCAGTGAGGGGGCCTGCGCTTCGCTGCTTTGGTTGCTGCTCCAGTGACATGAATATCAAATCAAATCAAACTTTATTTCTATAGCACTTCTCCTATGAAGCATAACACAAAGTGCTTTACATTAAAATAAAACAGATTAAAAACAAGCACAACCATAAAAAATGTAGACCCCCCCCTGCCCCCACCCCCAACACACACATGCAATCCACCCAACCCCTTTCACAACTCCCACCCCCTTAGCTGATGGAACCCATTGGGAAACAGGCTGAGCAAGGAGAAAGTTGGTTGGTGGACCCATTATAGTTGGGTCCTCTTCCTCCGTGGACAACCACATAGTCAGTGTAATGCAGCATCACAGGTGAGGACCCAGCCCCACCGCAGCAAGGTAGCGAGGCAGGTCCCCATCTAGAGCTGCAGCAGCTGAACCGTAGCTGACCCAGAGGGAGAGGACCCAGCCGAGGAGGCACTGGATTTAAAAATAATAAATCTAAAATTAAAATGGAACATGGATGAGCACACACAGATGAACGCTACAAAAACACAGCAGTTGCTAGATGCAGCTTTTTTTTTTTTTGCAGTAAATGTTTGCTTTTTGAAGGAGGAAAAAGCACAACTACTTATATCAAACTGAAAGTTAAAAATATTAGTTGTATACCGTCGACTTTAACAAATCTGGATTTTAACTCCAGTTCCTTAGATCTTATCCTTTATTTAAAGTACTTTTGACTGGATTTGAAAAAAAACATATTTTTTCAATCTTTATATATTTATATAAAATAGATTTCTGGATAAATTACAGGAGTTTTGACTGTAAATGGATATTTAACCAAAAGTAAATTGAATCATGAACCTTTGAATCCAATTGGAATCCATTCATTATTTTGGCAATGACACCCACTCTGTTTTTTTTTATGTCTCACCTTGGACAACTTTGCAGGAGAAACAGCCTCATGAGGAATCTCAACACCTTCCTCACTGAACCCCCTCATGAAATGTTCAGTTTGATTTTTGATAGTCACACCCGAGATGTTGTCTTAAAGTCCCGATCCTGGTGGGACTTAAATGAAACCCCTACTCAGGAAGGAGTCTTGATACGTTAGCTTTGATCTCCTATTATGGAGGAGCACTGACTTTAGAACACCGCAATTGATAATTGAGCAGATCCTTCTGCTAGGTCCAACCATTCTTCAGAGCGAACTTGTCCCATGATTTCTTTCACTCCATCTCTTTTCTGCAGACATGACATAAGGCTACAGTATGAACGTTGATGGATTAGTGAATATCTAGTAGTTTCACAACTTCCTAGTTGAGTATCTAGCCCCATTCGTTCTTGATTTAGAACATGTTTTGATAAAAAAAACATAGTGAGATGGTAACAAAAGCCTATGTTTTTGTATTATCAGCTGTTAGGAAATGCTTAAAAGTTGCTTGACCAAAAGGCCTATAGTTTTAATGGAAACCACTATAATCAGGACATTACAACAAAAGTACCTGTTTTGTGATTTAATTATAGCCTTAGTCGCATGCACCTGTACAGGCGCGAGGTATTTTTGGGTTGTCCCCGCCCATGAAGGGTCATAGACGGGAGCGGCTGCCTCTTCAGGTAAATGCAGGTGCATCTCCCAGTTCCCTTGAGACTCCCTCAAAGGACGTCATGAAAATGGAACGTACCATTGTTGTATCATGAAGTATTTATAAAGATAATACCCATCATTATCCAATGGGTTTGCTATAGATTTCTGCAGACGCACCAGGAGTTAATGGTTGTAGTATATTTTTAATACCAGAATAAATGGAAAAATCAAATTTAGACGCTTAAATGACCTTTAAAAGACACTTTTTGTTTAAATTTCAACAAACAAAGGAACTTGAAGAGAATTATTTATTTTTACCGATTTCACACATAATCTGGAACTTCATTAACTGTGTACACCTTGGTTTTAGGCATACCATCCAATTACTTACTAAATTATTTGATTTATGTGGAATTTTACTTAGTATTTCCAGTAGAAAAGGTCTTGGATCAACCAACAGTTCTACAGAAAGCCATCCAACATTTCTCTATCGAACCAATTAGATAAATGTATCATCCAACATCACCTGCTGAACAACTGATTTATAACAGGTGTTTTTCTGGTTGTTATCATTGTGAAGTACCAGGAGTGAGCGTCAGAAAATTAACCTTTTTAATTCTTTTACTGTGAAATTTGTGGGCAGCATCAACAGAATAAATGGCTTTCAAAATTACCCCCCCATCCCCTCACTTTGAGGCTGTTGAGCTGTGGGTGCATCCATTCCAGCAGAGAGGTATCATAAAGAACAATCCTCCTTTCAAATCATTTTCAAGGCCTCTCGTTTCTTCAGGACCTTGATGTGAACGCCTTCATGTTTGGATGCGAGCTGAGTGCTGCTGCCGCTACTGCGGCAGCAGCGGCGGTGCCAGCTTTATTTACTCTCTGCATGTAATGGCATTTCAATTCCAGCAGAGCAGTGCTTAATGCCCTAATATAAGGACGGCACTGGCTTCATTTCCAGCAATCTCTCTTTCCACTGTTCTTAAAAATCATGTGCAATCTCTTTTGTGTTTTTTATGCCTGTGTGTTAAGGGTGGTCAGAGCTTCAAGTCAAATGTAGTTTACAAGCATTTACTTTCCCCATTTAGTTTCTGCAGAAAATAAAGACTTGGTGACCCAAAGTATATTATGCCCTGAAGCTGAAACGCTGTGCCGGGGCCATTGTAACACAGCTGATATAAAAGAGGAAGGTGCTGAGATACTCTTGTTGAACTCTGAGATAAAACTGCCATCTGAGACGATCAGTTATCTCTATGCTCTTTGCTAAGGGCAGCTGGTGTTTACAGCCCATGCATTTTCCTTTTTAATCAGCATTAGAGCGAAAGGCTTGTTGCTATAAGCAAGAGCACAGAATTATTATTTCCATCCTTCCTTTTCAGGCTTACTGTCATCGCGCCATGTCTTGAGGTGATCCTCTGAGACTCATCCAGCCTAGAAAGATTAAGTTGATGTGTTTTAGATAGCTTTTAGAGGGATGTGGAACCAAGATGGAAATTGCATGCCAGGAACGGCAAAATGAGCAATTTTTCCTCCTATTTGCTTTCCTGTCTCCATCGGATCTGTGCTTACTGATTCATGAAGGCTTTGTTGTGACATTCCATACCTTGGTGTGGAGATGGAAAGTCTGAATAAAACTCATTGTGCAAAATCTGAGTTAGAAAAGAAACTAAAACTACATTATATTGAAGGGTATTAGCTAACGAAAAATAGTGCAGCCAAAGTTAAGGGTTTTGCAATTTTCCCTTGGCATCTACCAGGGTATGCACACTAAAGGGTGCACCAAAGGCACACTGTCAATGAATGGTCTATTTTCACACTCATGTCATTTATAAAAGGCGCACTTGGGTATTAAGCAACATCCACATCCTTCTTGGCAAAGCATGGTGAAGCGTCCAATTCCAATGAAAAGTCTATGTAAATGTGCGTTTTTGGGCTTTCACTTTGAAAACTCTCTTGTTCACGTGTAGCTACACACGTTTTTACGACTGTTTTTGGGCTCTACGTACAAACAAGCGGCCGGTGAACGTGCGCTGAAAGTTAAACCAGGTCAAACTTTCACCAATCAGGGACCCGGATTTGGTAGTGTCGTATGAATGACATCCCTTTTAATTCAAAGAAGTGCCAATCGTTTAAAAATTGATCATGGAGGTGAAATAAAAAAATGGTGAGCCCGGCCGGAATTCTGTGATGCCAAGTCTTTCAAATATCGGAATACAGCTGTGAAAGAAAAAGCCTAAAACAAGATTTGCACCACTTTGACATTTCAAGCCAATCCTCTTCCAGTTGTAGCTGGTGGACAATTAACATTACTGTGACTATGCTAACTCCCAACCTTGTTAAAAAGTCAGACATCGCTACACATTAGCCACGTTAGTATATTCACAATAACGCCCATCCAAATATTTAGACAGAGCATCGTGTACCTCTCAAAATGACTTAAACAGAATGAATCCATAAATAAGGCTCTCCGGATTAGGAGAGACTATCATTTTTTTTAGAAAAATGAAGGCTTTTAAGTGTGCCTTATATTTCGGAAAATGCGGTTCTTAATTGACAGCCACAAGGAGGCCTGTTTGCATTTGCTCTATCAATGTGAACATTAGTATACAGAGGGGAAATGCAGTGTTTGCACCAAATCCTGCTCTCTGAGCCAAGCCTGGGCTTAAATAGAACAGCTGCATCGAGGGATTAATAGTGAGTGAAATCAAGGAGCGCTTCATTAGCAGCTCTGGAGCAACATAGTATTTACAGATTATTATATAGACTTGACATTGACAGTGTTTGGATTCAAAAAGCTTTGTTCAAAACCTCTAACGTGCATTGTTCTTCCAATGTAAAAAAAAAAAAATCTTGTCGATTCCTTTTTGTTGCAGCTGGATGCCATGCTAGACTCAGCTAAATCAACATAATGATGTTATTGCACCTGTCAGTGATGAAAAATCATCATCTGCAAGACTTGATTAACTCTGTAAAGATTGCTGGATGTTTTGTTCTCCAGGCTATGGTAATTTGACAAAGAACTAAAACTAATGTCAAGCAAAATTTAGGTATACGAAATGTTTTCATGACGTGGATGGAAACTGACAAATTTTATTTTATTTTATTTTTTTTTTAACTTGTCCTGTCCAACAGCTGAGCAGACAGATATGAGCTGAAAGCCTCTTGCATTCAACAGATTTTACTCTTACAATCGGGAGTTATAAATCATTGGGAACACAAATTGTATGTTGATATAAGCCCCTTTTGTAATTTAAACGAAACTTTATTAATATTAATTTTGTTTGTGTTCTTTTTGTTGGACCGGACGGAGAAAGAAAGGGGGAAAGAGGGGGGGGGACGGTGGATAATAGATTTTAGAGGATGACTAATGGAAAGGGAAAGTAGAGTTGCGAATCTACAGGCAACAAAATGTTGGAGCCTATACCCATTAAAATAGTGAATGTTGGTCTAAAATGGGCGGGGCCTGTCCACACACTCAGCTGCCACAAACATACCTGCCGGCTCCAAGAGTGTTCGCAAACTTGTCCACATCTAGTTCACACACACACTTGTGCATACCAACCAACACATGCAAAGCACTCCCTTCTGACACC
>BSAI01000123.1:8861551-8949790 GCA_036245035.1 Adrianichthys oophorus
ATGAAAAGAAAAAAAAAGAGGAGGGAGAGCTCCCAGACATCCCCGCACCAAGACCCCCGCCGAGGCCACAGCGCCGACCAGGGCCCGCCCCCGCACCCATACTGTGGGGTCAACGGAGGAGATCCGCCCGCCAGGCAGCCCGGCCAAGCACCCAAAGCAGGGCCCGCAGGACCACCACATGGGCCCCCAACACCCGAGCGCAGTGAGGTACGGAAGCGCAGAGCGCAAGGCCCAACTGAAGCACGGGGACCCACCCCCGAGAGCCCCACCACCCTAGACAAGCCGCCCACCACCACCCAGGAGTTCTGAGCATCCCCCCACCCCAGCCCCGGGTACGAGCCAGGGCCCCCCCAAGGGAGACCCGCACCGAAGCTCCAGGCAGTTGCGGAGATCCAGAAGAGAGCACAGCGGAGGTCAGCTACCCCCACCTAGAGGAGGGATGACCAAGAGAAGTGGGGGTCCCCGAAGGAGTACATAGCCTGACCAGGCTATCCTATGTTGTGACTTAGAAGGGGCCCGGCACCCGAGGGTAAGGACCAGAACCCGCACCACAAGGACACAGACACCCTCCAGGCTCAGGTGGAATATGATCCCGCTCATGGACTTGCCAGAGGACTGAGGGATCCCTCTCCCTGCGTGGGGAGGGGGCCGCCGGGCCCAGGAGTACGACACCCAAGAGACAAGGCCGCCGCTGCTGAAGGTTCTGTTCCCCCCACCGGGGATGGGGTAGGGGACAGAAGATCAGTAGTCCCACCTTCCTTGTGTAATGTATTTGTGTGTGTGTGTGTATGTTGAGGTGTGTTTCTTGTGGTTGAAGGGTGTGTGTAATAAAGGGTGCAGTTAAAATTGGCGAGCACGGCACTGAGGACATCTCCTGATTGCTTACAGGGATGTCCAATCACCCTCTCACCAAGGAGCCCTAAATGTCTACGGTGCAGTTAAAATTGGAGGGTAGAGCACTGAGAGGACATTTCCTGCTTGCTGGCAGTGATGTCCCAGCACCCCCCCACCAAGGGTCCTACGTGTCTAAGGTGCATTTAAAACCAGGAGAAGGGGGCGAAAGTGTGCGGAGACCATGGGAGGGGTGGACCACTGCCAAGTGGATCGGCCCCTCGAGGTATTCCGCAAGCATGCCCCCCCTCTCCAACCTAATAAGTGTTCGTTTGAGGAAGGAGGGGAGGTCCGGGACAGCTACCAGACTGACCCCCGATGGTGAAACAACTGTCCCGTCCCCCCCCCCCAACATTGGGCCCAAGTCTCCCCAGGGCAGAGGCCCCACCGCCCAAAAGCCGGCCCCCCACCCCCCACCCCCCACAAAGAGACAGGAGCCAAGAGGGGGCCAGGCCCCAGCCCTCCCCCCGAAGCACCGCCCCTGTGGCTGCCTAGTCAGGTACCAGCGGGCCCGAGGAAGCCTCAAGGGCCCCATACTGGTGGTGGACCCCCCCTCTTACCCATGGAAATCCCTCCCCCTGGCCCGCTCCCCCCAGACCCCGCCATGGTAGGCTTTTCCTGGAGCAAATGCATGCCCCAAGAGGGTTGCCCCATCCCGTCCCAGGGCCAGAGAAGGAGTGATCCCAGCCCCCGGGTGCAGACGGGCCGCCCATCCAGCGCAGGCAGACCCCCCCAGGACCAGGGCCCCGCGCAAGCACCCCCAGCGCATGCAAAAGGACCACCCCCCGAGCCAAGCCAGAACCCCACATGGTGAAATATCCGGAGTATCATTAAATTCTAAGAAGGTTGCCCACTCTTTTTTAAAGAATTGAATAAACTCTTGATCTTTTAACAGCGAAGTGTTAAACCTCCAGGTTAAGCCAGAAGGTGTGGGTAGATCTCTAGAAATATTTACAGAAACTGGTGCATGATCACTAATGATAATTGGATGAATGTTGGAATCCTTGATATCTTTTAAAAGAGAATTACTGACTAATAAGTAGTCTAAGCGAGACTGTGAGTGGTGAACTGGAGAAAAGAAAGTGAACCCTTTAGTGTTTGGATGACATGAGCGCCAAGCGTCGCAGAGACCCAACTCATCCATGTACTGCTTCAAAATACTTGCAGAACGCCATGTGCGCTGGTGTCCTGCTGTGCTGAGTCTGTCAAGTTCAGGATCAAGGACCAAGTTGAGGTCTCCTCCTATAATTATTGTGGAGTCAGCATGAACGGAAAGTGAGGTGAAGAATCTGTGAAAGAAGGAGGATTCATCAGCATTGGGACCATAGATACTGGCTATACAAAAATCTTTATTCTGAAATGATATGTTAATAATTACAAATCTGCCTTCTGGATCAACAATTGTGTTCTTATGAGTAAATGTAATATTTTTATTAATCAAAATAGCAACTCCTCTTTGTTTGGAGTTGTAACTAGCTGAGTAGATGAATGGGAATTGTGAGCAGCACAGGAGATGATCAGCTGATCTGGATAAGTGGGTCTCCTGCAGTAAAACTAGATCTGCTTTTAGATCATTCAGATGGTTGAAAACTTTCAGCCTCTTTGGCCCAGAGCCAAGTCCACGCACATTCCAGCTAAAGATGTTCAGACTGGACATGACTACACTGACTGAGAGAGTGTTATGCTAAGTAATGCGCGTGCGTCTGTGAGTCCTGTGCGCGTGCCCGCTGACCAATGGGCAGAGGAGCGCTGTGTGCTTGTGCGCGTGAATGTTTCCTGGCTGTGTGAGTGGCTTGTTGTGTGTGTCCTATATGAGCCTATGTGAGGTGTTTGCGGTATGTCGGCGAGTGCGTGCGGGATCGCGTGTACGTGCGCGCGCATGTCTCGTGCATGAGTAAATGGGTACTTACCAGGGATGTGTTGCCTTTGGTTGATTTGAATATGAGGAGGGAGGAGGGGGGAAGAGGGGGGGAATAAAAAGAGGAAAAGAGAAACAAGAAAAAACAAACACAACAAAACAACATAAACATGAGAGGGGAGAGAAATAACTGATTTGACGAGATGGAGGTGTGGATGATTGATGAGCTGATTTTCCAATAATTTAAATCAGTTTAGTCGGTTTCATCAGCGCATTATGGAGGTTCAGATCGCAGCATCTGAGGGTCTTCAGCACAGCCACGGGGTGATCTCGGGGTCCCGAAAGAGCCGTCCATCAATGAAGAGTTTGTCCACTGAGACAACCGCTCGAGACCCGGCGGTGAGGTGCTTCCTCCTCAGCGGGAAAAGGATCTTCCTGCGCCGGAGGATCTCCGCCGGGAACTGGTCGTTGACGCTGAAGTGTGTTCCCTTCAGCTCCCGGCCGCGGCTCTTCACCAGCTCCTTCTGTTTGTAATGCTCGAACTTAGCCACTATGGGTCTCGGACGCTGGTTATCAGACCTCCTTCCTCCGAGTCGGTGCACTCTATGGAAGGAGATCTTCTGGACCTCCTCCTTGGGGAGCTTCAGTTGGACCTCCATGAAGGACTTCACCGTGGCCTCCGGGTCTTCTCCCGCCTCCTCTAGAATCCCAGAGATGACCAGGTTGTCCCTCATGCTCCTCGCCTGAAGATCCAGGAGGGTTTCCTTGATGGAGCGGTTCTCCTCAGAGAGACGAGCGGTGTCGCTGCTCAGAGTCTGGACGGTCTCTCTGAGGGCCTGGTTCTCCGCTGCGAGCTCCTGCACCTGCTGCTGGCTGAACTCCAGGGACTCTCGCAGGCCTTGGAACTCCTTATGGAGAATCTCCAGCAGGTTCAGGCGGGAATCAAGGCTGGAGAGCTTTTTATCTATGGACTCCAGGATTTCACTGATGCCGCTGCCTGGAGAAGAGGCGGCCCCGGGAGAGTCTTCAGGACGGCCGCGTTTGGAGGAAGGAGTGGTGGTGTTTATCTTCCCCATGACGAAGGTATTATAACACTCGTCTATGAAGCTCTCCAGGTCCTCCAGGCTGTCAAGAACTTAATAATCTTTTTAGAGGTTTAATGAATATTGTTAAAATTATTACTTATATGGCAGAAAGAGAAAAGCAGACGGAAATGTTTGTTCAACCGCTTTCGCGCTGCCAAGTTGACTCAACACCCACGTCTCGTCGATTCTCGCAATACTCACAGCATCTCACTCCCAACAACTGACAAATTTTAACCGAATTCAATTTGTGTCCGCTGCCTTTGTTTTGACGCACATTAATGTTCCTCCTTGACACTTGTCCATTAGTGTGTTCATAAGCACCAGGAGCTGAAACTCCTGGTGCAAACTATTGCAAGTTTGGAGTTATTGTCAAGCTTTCTAAAGCCTCATTACTACATTGTGGAAGACATGGTTTATGTTGACAGAGTAGCTTTGGTTAGTTTATTTTAGAGAGCTCTACCAAGGCACTGAAATTACATTAAAGTGACTAGCTTCACAAGGTCATTCAGAGACTCTCCCAGTATGTTGAAGTTCACATCTGCATCTGGATGATGGCCACTTTCAGCGCTACTTCCATCTATCTTTGGCCCATTTTGACGATTGGTGTTCAACAATCTCCAGCCCCTGTTTTCTTCTTATCAACTGTCGGTCACCTGTTAGGTAGAAACGACGCCAAAGTTCAGATATTTAAATTCCGGAAACATAGTGCAGCGCTTGATGCTGCCATACATAGACTTACCATTAAATCTGGATGCGCAAATTGCATTTGTTGTGAACGTAGTATAACTCTTGCCTTGTAGGCTTTAACCACTGGTTTGCACCAACGTTCAGATTGATCATCACACTTGCCAGAAAAAAGGGAGGATGTTTGAAAAGTCAAATTCTGGTAAGGGGTTAAACTTGCCAGGGCGAATGTGAAAGTAGTTTGTAACACTGATTCAAAATGTTCTTAAGGGTTTTAGATAATAAACAGGCACAAGAGTAATGGAAATTAGTGGAGGTTTAAGTGAAGAAAGTGAGCCAAAGGTCATTGAGGGAACAGAAAAAAAACTAGATCAATATGCAAAACCTTTAACTGCAACGGTGTCCAAAAAATCGTATCAATTCTGCCCCTTAATATTCACATGTACATGCATTAATCATTTTGTTTCTCAAAGGGTAATCCTTCTGTCCTCAGTTGTGCTGATTGATTACACTCTTTTGCATGACACAGTAATCCACTGGCAATGCTTGAAGATCATTCTGGCAGAGGAAAAAAGAAACCACTCCAGTGTCGTTATTGGATAAGCATGCATTTCTAAAAATTGATATGCATAATGTGTAGTAAGCAAATGTATTCTTTATTTCCTGAAGCTTATTAATATGTTGTGTGAGGGTTCTGACGTGTAAGAACAGCCTTTGCTGTAATAAAAGCTTGAAATCAATCGAGTTAAATCCATGAGCATCATCTATGTATCTGAACATAACTCCACACAATAATGCATTCCCCAGCTCAGCTAATGGAGGTAATAATTTTCTGCTGCCAAGACATTCATTGCATCAGAGCTGTTGGGAAGGTAGGGGGTGTATTGGTTTGCCTTTTTCCCAGCCGGATCACAGCTCTGTTTACCCTATCCTGGACCAGACCCACCGAGATCGGCCCTCAACAGGGTTTGTGATTTATGGCCCACTTTACAAGAAAGGCCTGGGGACGCAGCGCTCCTTGTCCTGTGATATTGAATCTATGCTGCCTGGCGTGGGGATGTGGGTCGTCTGTTATTGTGAGAAAGCTTATTTGCATGACGCAGTTGAGCTGTCAGCGCTAGCTACAGCACGTCTGCTTTGCCTTAGCTCTTAAGTAGAATTTTTTTTTTTTTTTCCATAATGTGCTCTAAAGACAAATGGCGTTTTCGCGTGGCGCCTTGCGAGACTTTCCGCACAAATGTGATTATTTATCATATTAAATTTCAACAAATATTTACACAGTGCAGTTTGGACACATGTTCCTGTAAAGAAAATACATTGCTATATTTTCCTGTCACAGCGTCATACCTTCGAATATCTAAGACTTTTTAAAGGCACATGGATATCAGTTCTCATGCAATGTTTATTTTTGAGGTACATATTTTATTTAGTGCATGCCAATACCATCTCTCCGCTATGGTTTAACCTGCCCAAACTTCCTCACCGCAAACAGTTTCCATTTCTGACAGTGCAGTGCACGGTGCAGTGGGCGTGACAATGCTGAAGACAGGCACGATTGTCCCAGAGCCAAAAACAACCAGTTCAATATCATCCAACAGATAAAAGAAAGACAGACAAAATAGTCAAAATAGCCAATATCGGCGCTGATGTTGATTTCAGTATCAGTCGACCCCTAGTTTATTGCATATTTTGGTTTAAGTCTTTAGCAGATGACTTTCCCACATATTTTGAAAATTTAATAAATAAATCGTTGGCTCAAGCTGAACGAAATATGAAAAAACATATAAACATATTAGGAGTGTGGGTGTGTTGAACAACAAACCTCTGTTGCCAAGGAAATTCAATAATGTACTTTTGCCGATTCTTTTAAACCACGGATAGGCAACTGTGGCCTATGTTGGAAAACATTGCAGGAATGCGGCCCTCGAGGCCTGGAGTTGCCTATCCCTGGTTTAAACATTACCTGTATGTCACCCCCAGGCAACCAAAAAAATAAAATGGTTGCAATGGAGATAAAATCAACTGTTTTAAGATGTTTTTTTTTTCCTGAAAGAATTTTCTTGCAGCTCTTACCAAGGCTGCAGGGGTAGAGGGCGATGGTGAGTATGGTAGCCACTCAGCCAGTGAGGGAGGGGTCGTGCCGTTACTGCAGGCCATACATCGCTCACATCTTTAATTTTCTCATCTTTACATTTGCTTTGTACGAGGTCATTGGTTTTTTTCTTCTCAGTAATGTTTACAAGTTCATGCGGTTAAACTGTTCAGTGGGGTCCATGATCAGGTCACACCCCCTGTGTTAAAAGCATCAGACTTTTTAGGTAAAATATTAGGTAAAAAATAGTAATGGTTCTTTTTTTCTTCTATCTGTTATGATTTGTTTCTTACTAGGTTTTACAATATTTTTTTGTAACATTTACCAGATCACTCCGTCTAAATTGTAATGTTGTCCATGACTAAACCACACCCCCCTGTTTATTACCTTGTGTCTTTTAATATTTCTTAATGGCATCCTTTTGTTTTTCTGGGTACTGTTTTTTTTTTCTTTTTAATTTCTGAGTTATCTTTTTCTACTGTCTTTAGTTTTTGTACTGCTTCACTTCGTTGCTTAGGTGTTATTTTAGTTCCAGGTGACTGCTTTACCAAAAAAAAATGTGTAAGATAAATGTTTTGCACCCTTGATGAGTCTTCTAGCTCTAAGGTAGGCGTTTATTAACTTGTGTTAATAATCTTACAATCCTCTTTCATTCCCTCTTAAATCAGCCCACAGTACTGCTGCTTAGCAAGACAGTTTTTTTTCAGATGAACTCATTTGGCAAACTATATAATCTACCAGGGCATTATTTCTCATTTTTGTAGGCTTTTAGCATCTGCATTTTCTGATTTAAGTACATTTAAGTTGAGTGTTGTATTGATCGCTATTAATAATTCCCTTTAATCTAAGAAAAGGTTATCTGCAGTTTTGCAGAGCTTCTTTTAAGGAAACTGCTAACAAGATGTATCCAGTGAAATCCTTTTTTGCTGTTAAAGTTTAAAATGTGCAGTTTTTTTGTCATTAAAAGCCATAGCTCCTTGAAGAACTTGTACTTTGATGCTCTCGACTGAATACCATTAGCATACCGTAGAGTTACCTAGAGACTCATCTGTTCAGCAGCAGATCAGTGTCAGTGTCACAGATTTAAATTTAGGCGCTGGAGAAAAAAATCAGTCGTAGAGGTTGTGTGCGAGAGAGATAAAGAGAATTGGTGTAGTCCGTGAATAGCTAATCACTGCTTGTGGAAGCTGGAGGAATTTAGATTTTTATTTAGCATTTCTCTGAAATGCACCTGCTGCCATAGCTGGTTGTAGCTAACGTCACTTCAGAGAAGCCTGAAGGTTGAGACTTGAGCAGCTCCTGTAGCAATCCTCCATCCTTAGATCCTTCTTTTTTGAAAATACTTGTTTTACTTTTTACCTGAATTTTTTACAAGAGTTTTTGAGAATAATTTGAGGTGTATTATGAAAGATGTGCTTCACCTCTATAGGAAAAATTAAAGCTTGAGTTGTTGGATGGATCAAATTGACGTCTACGCTGTAGTTTTATTTTCTGGTTGGTAACGACACCTGTAATTTACCTTTTGGATGCTTTATCAGTCAAACATTGCTATTCTTACCCCGTGAAACATTTAGCTCTTAATCAGCTTCAACGAAATGGAAGCTGAGGCTTGTAATTACATTTCTTAAGTCATTTAGCAGAGGCTTTGATTCAATGTGACTTACAGTTGAGGTTGATGTAGGGTTGAATTTCTTGCTCAATCACACAAGGTACTGTCACTTCTGGGATTTGATCACCCAACCAACCAATAGATTGGTGCAGCTGGCTGAGTTGGTGCTTAAGGCCCAGACACACTGGATACAGATTCAGAACGCATAATAAGATGTAGAGTAAATGGGAGAAGAAGTCAATACTTGGTCACAGGAAGCTCGTACTTTTGCAGGAACAATTTAAGCCAATGGATTTCCAATTCAAATAGACCTTTGAATTTCATACGCTCGTCGATGTAGACTTATAGGAACAAGAATATACGTAACGTTAAAGAGTGCCATTTGGTACCGTTTGTCTTCACGCCTTATTACAACCAGGCTTTGCAAGTCAGCATATATCTATGGATGAAAGGTTGTGGCTCAAAAAAGATTTTAGTCGATCATTTAAACAAACAAAAGTACTTTTATGCGTTTGGCTTAGTCTTTTTTGCTTTGACAAATGATCTGCATTTTCTTATTGTGTGAATCACAGTTAAACAATAATGCATATTAATGAAAAATGTGCACCTTGACAGTTTGAGCTGTGTTTTCACTTCCCATTATCACTGTAATGGAACAAATAACTGGGTGACAGTCCAGTAATTGCTCTCGTTTTGAAAAATTAACAACTTAATACCGGCCGATTTTTAGATGGTTTCAATTGGCTTCAAATTAAAAGACATTCAATTAACAGTAATGGAGATAGCTCAGTTTTAAATGAAGATGTACATAAAGATTTGTTACTGGATACATTTTTCTGTTAAAATGTATTTGGTGGTGGTTATCTCATCCCATCAAGTTCTTCCAGACACAAGTGGTTTCCTCACACTGGTGAATTTATTCAAATTTGACACACAAACCATGAAAACTAAAGGAAAACGCATACAAAACTATTAAGTCTTGTCAAATAAAAGACAAATCTCAATATAAAACATTTGCACTCATTAGAAAAATATCAATATTGTGGGCTGTGAGCTAAGAAAATGAGACTTATTTCTTTTTAGCTCCTTTTCTTGATTAACTGACAATCTTACCATTTCATATTTTACTGACTACTTTTTTTCTGTTTTAGACTTGACTGCAGCGCCATCTGAATTTGGCATTTAAAACCACATATAATAAAACAAATCTTATAAGCTATAGAAAGATGTATTCTTTTCCAGTTTTTCTTTTCTAAATTCTCCTTTATGAACTCCAGTAGGCTCTTCCTCGGTCCTCTGAGTTTCATCCTGCAGAACTCAAATAGAGCCATGTTCATTTAATGTCATCTTCATTTTCCTGACAGCCAGGCAGTAGAAAGCATCTAGTTAGCAGGCAGCTCAGGGGCGGAGCCTAACAACTGGATGCCACTTCCCAGAACAGTGTATGTGGAAGGCTGTTTACATGACAGTGCAATTTTTCTTTTTTGCCATTTCTCCGTAGGACAATAATGTTTTTTCTTTTAGCCTTGTTCAGTCAGTAAAATTATATTTCACAAAATTATTTGGTTTAAACTTACAATTCATGGTTTATTAGAAAATCAAGACACTAATGAAACATTTTTGTAAGCTTTTCCCCTTGCAATAATTTAATTTAAGAATTATATAAAAAAAAAATACATTTGCCAAAAAATCTTGTTTAGAATTAGCATTCCAAATTTGCAATTTTTACTTTTATGTTCACATTTCTTCACAAAATAAAAAAATCACCACAGTAAGTGACTTTTAGTCTTCAGGAGAGTTTGGGTGAAAGATTTCACTTGAAAACAAATGGTAATTGAAGGAATTTGCTTTCAAAACTAAATCAAATTTAAACAAATATTTATTAATTTCAATGTCATTTCAAGTTTAGAAGATTTTACTATGCAATGTTCAGACCATTTGTAACACTTGGTATCTCTGACTGCGTGAGCATTTAGTCATTACTTACTTGAAACTAAATCATATCCTGTAAATTTCAGAAAAAAACGAGTTGCTATGCTAAATGCTATCAGTGAAAGCAGTAACTATTATTAAAACATTTTACTAATTTTTTAAGTGCAAAAAGTTAGGCATTTATCTTTTCTGATTTTTTAAAATCTTTTTTTCATTTTCTGTTCTGTTGAGTTTCCACCTTTTATGTCCTTCCTGCTACACCTTTTTGTTCTTTCTTCACCCCACTGCCATAGTATCACTCTTAAGAATAATAACTATGAAGATGAATACTTGTAAAATTTAGATTTTTCAACAAAACAAAGCAATAAAAAAAAAATCAAAAGCAAGTAAAATGAACAAGCAATTTGGCTTTGAAAATGTTTTGTGCCATTTGTAAAGAAACAAACCCTATAATTTTTTTCTTTTTTTTTTGGTGCTGAAAATGAAGCAAATGACAATTGCTTTTATAGTAAATGCACCAGCTGGACCATTTTACCAATGAAACTAAAAGTTTTTGTTTTTGTTTTGTGGCTACCAGTGGAGGTTTCCCAGTTGGACCATTTGTTTGTCCATATTTCTTTGTAAAAAGGACTACTATGAATAGATATTAAGTTTTGTTAGTAAAGTTTTATTTAAAAAAATATAAGGTAATTTTATGCATCACCTTTAACAGACTTTTTTCTGTTCAAAGCAGGCTACAGATTACATTTACAGTGGAGGCGCTCTGGTGATTAGTGTATTTTCCAGAGAACTAAAGACACTCTGGAGATTTGAACCCCTGACCAACAGTTTCAGGATTGTTCCATCTATCTCACCTCAAGGTCATAGTTCAGAGGATTTGGCCATGACTCAGTTATCAGGTCAACCCTGACTCCCTTTGCACACAGACGTTTTACAGAAAGATGTGTCGCCATTTAACAGAGAAAGGTCAAACAAACTTTTACGAAGTTTTACTGCTCAACCCGAAGAGTGTTCCAACAAAGTAAAGATAAGCAAAAATATAAAAGTTCCTGAACAATTTCTATTGTAATAGGTAGTGCATTGTTCATCCAAAGATTGTATTATATACTGGAGAAAGCCTGGTAAAGAACACATTTATTTTTATTAAAGTCTCTTTGACAAAACCTCTGACATGACATAGGCTGTACGTTCTTCCATGACTGTGGGTCCAACATGGAGGCCAGTGTTTGCAGGGTTATTAGATAATCTAAAATGAAATAATTTCGTGAGGAGAGCACAGACTTGTGTGGGTGGGCTGTGCGTCAGCCAAGGGTATAAGGGCTTAAAGTGTTTCTCACAAATGGAAATGTTAACTTGTCAAGCTGAGTACATTTCAATTTTCTGCCTGGAGGTAGGAGGATGGGGGCAGTAAGGTGACATGGGAAGAAGCTGGTGGGGTGTAATGAGAGACCCATAGGTTGTACACTCATTTTGAGACATTCTCTGGATCCCTATTGCCTCTTGCAAGCCATCTATGTTGCTGCTTATGTTTAAGAGCAAAGATGACAATCGAAGGACCCCCCCACCCATTAAAAAATGTTATGGTTCTTTGTTGCATGTTGTATAGCAGCTACACAAAAGTAATCTTAATGAAGCACGACAAAAGTCAGACAACACATTTTTGATCAACTGTTTTGTTGCTATTAAAACAAAAAGGTATGAGTTTTTGAGTTTTTTTTTTTTTTTATTTCTGGCTTTACCTGTGTGACAATTGTGAGTTTATATTTGATACACGTGATAATGTGATAACGGATATGAATTACGGGAAATGGAAATGATTTTTCATCAAAACATTCTGGACTGCCTTAAGAACAGCATACGTATAACAAAAACCCACCTTATTTAGGTCTGTAGAGACCAAACTCTTATAATGCAAATCTGTCATTGTATAGTTTTGCTCAAGTTTTGAAAGGCATTTGAGTTGGCAACTAAGTGTGAAATAGCTCTGACTTCATTGCTGAAATGATGATCCATTCCACTCCGTGTGGACTTTTAATTTGAAATGTCTCAGGAAACTGTTACTCCTACAGAGAGACCCCCTTTTTTGTTGGCGAGGGGTCTTCGAAGAACAGACTAGAGTGTTTTTGACCTAACAGTGGGGCCTGTTGCACATCGTCGTAAAGTTATTCAATAGCATTACAGCAAAAGACTGCATCCCCTGCAGGGCCCAGCTTAACTTTTTGCAGTGTTATGCTACGTTCACAACGGGCTTGGAAATGCACGCTCTAACTACTACTTTCAATTCATATTCTATGTAAGCTTCAAATATTTGTGTTTTGGGCTTTCACGTTCAAAACTCTCGCGTTCACGTGCCGCTAAGCAAGTTTTTAAATTCGTTTTCGAGCTCTACGCACAAACTGTGCAGCAGCTGACCACGCGTCAAAAAAACCAGTTGAACTTTGACCAATCGGGGACTCAGACTTGGTAGTAACATATGGGTAGCATCCTTTTATTAATATAAATATATTTTATTTTTCAGATAACCAAAGCATAAAGTGCATTCTTGAATGCACCACACATGCTACATGTATGTAGCTTCAGATCTCCTTGCAACAGGGCTTCAGAATTCAAGGTCATTGCAAGGTTGCAGCAAGAGAGTACATGTTAAAATCAAAGTCAACAAACATTTCTCTTACTTAAGACTTTTTTTTAAATTCAAAATATGAAAATTTAAGGTAGATGTAGCTTGAAAAATGCAAATTCTGGACTACTTGCCAAACATCACAGACTTGAATCCTGTACTTGCAGCTATAATTGCAGCTTCTCCCCTTCCTTCTCTGTTGTGCTTTAGCTCTCCCAGTAAAGTATCTCAATGTAGATGAAGTTATGTGTTTCTATGGCAACTGTATAGGTGTCTGTGATGGATTGTAGTTAAAAATTTCGACTGACTCTTCTATTGTTGCACTTCAGCACTGATGAGGTCTTGTAGAATAGAAGGAAGATTTTTCGCTTCCCCGCTGCTGTTAAAAGTTTGTAATAATATATATGTTCTGACACCATTTGCACATTGAAATGTATCGGGAATGGCAAACAGGAAGTGTCTGTCCATACCGGAGCCATATATTGAAACCGTTTTTTCTTTTTGTTAGTTCATACTTGAGTCAGTGTAGCACCCCCAAAGACCAACAGCCAGTCCAACACAGGGGCCTTCAATGCATTTTGATTTAAACATGTATAATTTATCTTTGAAATTTATAATCTAATTGTAAATGTGTTAGTTATGAGGCTGTAGATTGCAGATATAGTTTCATTACCATACAATATGCATTTTGCAACTTTAAACTCAAGGGTGCTTGGAAAGTTAACCGTTTCTCCTGCTGAACCCCACTTGAAAGTAATTGAATTTTGGATGAATCCACCATGGAGGAAACACTGTCAGGGAGGGGAAAAAGCAAATGCTTAAGGAAAAACAATCAAAAAGTGAGAGGCAGGTGACAGAACCTTTCGGATGCGTGTCTCTTTAAAGAATGGAGGCATGTAAGATTCTTGACAGGGTAAGCTTTCATCGGGGGATTTATAACGGAGAGCGGTCTTTTTTGAGATTTCATATTTTTCTTTGACATCTAGCATCCGTTCATTTCATGAAGGGGGATAACTCTTGTTTTTTTTCCTGCTCTATTGTGTTCCCTGATCATATCTCTGACAGTTAGACAGCTGCTCTGAATCTTTCATTTCTCACCAGTTAATAACCATGTATCTAAAAGTAGTAAGACGATAGCAACAATAAAACATTGACACCCTTTTTTGTGAACATTGATTAAAAAAGCTTGACGAGCCCTTGAGTTAACCTCAAAAACATCTTCAAAATTCTCTATCAGAAGGTGAACATTAAAGGTGAAATTTATGGTATAATTGAGTGTTATTGTTTGGATATGATGGAAACTGAGGTACAAATTGAATCGAGAGTTGTGGTCATTTAGAGCTCTTTAGAAGCCGTTTTAGGGTAGCAGAAAGTCATCTAACAATCTTCCATTAAACGTTTAAGTGGTGCACTCTGGTTTATATAATCATCTTACATCCTAATTTTAATTGATTGTATATTAGGAAGAGCTTTATTCATTTGTCAGCAAATATGTTCATTAAAAACTTAAAAATATAAGAAATAGACTGTTACGAAAACAAATTAATACCAAGAGTTTCTGAACTCGAATGTTTTGGCGAGTACATCAGTAGTAGATTTATTCAACTTATTTACAAATGTATCATTTCTATAGACCAAGTTTGAGCACTCTTGTGTAAATTTGATTGATTTGAATTGGTGAATGGGAATTGGTGGTGCTGGGTGTCCTTAAGGAGTACAAATGTGGCGGGGAGAGTGGAGAAACTGGCGAAGGCGCGCTCTGACATGTCAACAGTTGTTGCATTGTAACAAGACTTTCCTTTGAGGCCCTCATTTGTTTTAATGGATAATGAGAGCTGTCTTACACGTGGTGCGTTGCAGACCCCTAACAGCCTGAAAAGTGCCGATGGTATTTTTGTTGACTTGCTCCACAAGCCTTGCAAGTGTACAGGTGATGGATGACAAATGGTCAGACAATGTGAGGTGAAATTTGATCTCGACAATTCCCTCGATTTTATTCTGTGTCTCAACTGTAAATCTGAACCGCTGGCCTTGTCAAATACCTGCAGAGGCTTTAGATCACCAGAGCAGGTTGAGAGAGGGTTTACCAAGGTTGAAAGATGTTTGCAGAGTCTCATAAATTTACATCTTTTACTCTAGTAGCCACTCTGCCTCATTAGACTTGGCTCTGTTAAGTGTTTTTGCTTCTTTTTTAACAACTCTAAAGCTACTTTTATACCACCCTCGGCAACGCATGCTCAATCGACCACTTCCAATAAAAGGTTTACGCAAATGCGTGTTTTTAGGTTCCGCGTTCAAACTCTTGAGTTCATGCGTAGCTGCACAAGTATCTACGACTCTTTTCAGTCTATACGCTCAGCCGTTCAACATACATTGACGTTTAACCAGGTTGAAGTCTGACCAATCAGGGACTCTGATTTGTAGTGATCTTGGATCACTACAACTTGGATGTCGTTCCTTTTAATTTGCGAAACCGTGTCAACTGTTTGTAAATTGTTCATGGAGGAGAAATTAATAATTGCGGTTTGTGCCCGGACAAAGTTTTTTGTCACCAAGTCTTTCATACATCGGAATAGAGCTGTGCAAGAAAACTTGGAGCAGGATTGGCGAGATGTGCATCGCTGTAGGTGGCAGACGTGTACTGGTAAGCAGTTGAAAAAGAAATAGAGGAAGCCCCTCCCTGCTTGACCAGTGTGAACACCATGAGCTAAACGTTCGTCACATGCTCTGTGTGAATGTAGCTTTACATTGAACAAGATTAATGAACAGTTTCCAAGTGTTGAATGAAGAGGCACTATTTCCTTTGACATTGGGTGACTTTGAAGTGATACATTTGAATATTCAAATCAGATTTCTTTGTATTCTATTATGTTTTTTCCAAGTAGTTCATCTTGATAGAAGTGCTTTTAGTTTACCTATCCGGTTTATTCTGGATAATCAAGATTGCCATAGCATTCCATCCCCACTCTGCCCTTACAAGGTAAAAATAACAGCACATATATCTGGATGTTTGACAAGCTCAACTGCCTTCTCTAATTTGATGGATTCTGGGCATCCTTGCAGCAGATTGTTTGGATTGACAGCACACAACACCACACACACACTCAGAAAATGTGTGCTCAAGGTACAATCAAAACTCTCCTGACTGCCCATGACAACCCCGGCACCGCATGAAGCCCAGGAGGATGCAGACTGTTCCACCCAGGAACATAATCTTTTCATCCAGCTCTGGCAACATAGGCTCACAAAGAAGGGCATCTTGTGGTCCAGCCTCAGTCTGTTTACCCTGCTGCTTGTTTGTCTGCTTTTTTGAGTCCGCTGACTGTGGGGCAGCTTCTTCTCTCAGGCAGTAAGACTTCCCAACAACTTCATGTCAGAATTAAACACCAAGCCACAGTAGAGGGCAAAACTTCTTGTTTGTTTTGGCAACTTTTTGCTTTTGATTAAAGAAAAAGCTGCATTTGGATCAGCCTTTGTTTATTTGGAGCAGTACAGTGGTTTATTAAGTTTTTTTTTTTTTTCCCACATAGCCAGACCATGGCATCATATCATGTTTAGATTTTAATATATTCAACTCATTAATCTTCCTTCATTGGTACCGCGCTTGCATGTGAGCGTAGTATGTGACCAGATTCTCTAACAGAGGGTGACTTTGAATCATTTCTCATTTGTATCAAATATTAATTACAATGAATCATATGCACATTTTTCACCCCCATAGTGTTCTTTCATGTCTAACAGTCCACAATGTCACTGAGTTGAAGAGATGCTGAGTCCAACTGGTATTTCAGCCATTTGCTCGTTTAATGAAGTTAAAAAAAAAAAAAGATTTTGTGCCAATGTTTGGAACTAATTAAAAAGATAAGATTTTTGTGCGTGGAAGGCCCTTGCTTTTCCGAGAAAGCCGTGGTTACAGGATGCAAATGTTGGTGACAATAGTCCATCGATGAGGAGAAAATGGCAGCACCGCCATCGTTGGATGCAGGCCAGTTTTGCCTGCCTCTGTCTCAAGGGCTGTTGCGGCTTTTTGCTCAAAGGCCATCTGATGTGGCGTTGTGGAATGCTTCCAGGGCTTCTTTGTGGTGACGGAAATGTCAGTGGACTTTCTTCACATCCTGACATGCTTTCGATGGCCCTTTTGTTATTTATCAAGAAATTTGATGAGCATCTGTCACTTTTGTTACCCACAATTCAACTTGAGCAGGAAATCAAATGTTTTTTCTGGTATATTTTTTGGAAAAAGACATTTTCTGTTTTAGTTTTGAGATCCTATCGACTACTTTCAAAGCAAATTATATTCAGTGGTTTTAATATAAGTATGTTTGATAAACCAGTGAAGATTAGGGAAACCACTGGATACTTATGCAATGACCAAAACAATCACGATATGATGGAGGTACACAGTTAAGATAATGAAAACCCCAAAAATGCAGACGATGAGGACCAATAGAAGACTGTAAGGGACTGTAGATCTTACTGTGGATCTTAGTGGAAAAAAACATGGATTTATCTAAACTTCTGAGTGACATCTGTGATTGATTTTTATTTGTCATTTTTATTTTTATTCCAAATACAATCAATTTGCAAAAATGAAACCTGCTTAAAGGATGTTACAAAGGTTTTCCAAAGAGTTGAAAGAAAAAAAGTGTAAGAATCTGACCAAAAATCTGCAACTTTAGGAAAACAAAGTGTAATTATATAAAAATATTACAAGAAGATAAAGTTTTGGTAAAACTTTTGATGCAAACTTCCATAATAAATGCCTTAGAAAGTTAAGGTTTTTGGAAGTTATCCATGAGGAGACATGTGAGACTGATAATGTTGTATCATTGGCAAAACTCTAAATACACAGCAATTAAGAATAAATCATATAAAAATGTTTTAATTTTGTGGATAAATATTTATCTTAAAATTGACTGTGCTGTGTCATGAAAAAAGTAAACTCGTAGAGCCTTGTCTTTATCTCAGAAGTGGAATAAAAACCTGATATTGTTCAACCAATCATACACTTAGTCTGATGGTCCTAACTTATCTTTACAGCAGGTATGAAACCCCAACATCAGCTAGTTTGAAAAGTTGCTCTTTTATAGCCAGAACAAAGACAATTTTACAGTAACTCTAATGGCAAATAATAAAACTTTATTTTAAAACTTCTGCTACATCCTTATTGGAGAACATTTTAGACAATGGACCAACGTACACTCTCCTTAACCGGTTAATAGTATATACTTATATAGCGCTTGTCTGCCTTTCTTAAAGACCGAAAGGGTTTTTCCGCTGCCTTTTGCCACGTTTACTCTGACCGTGATCCATTTGTCAAATTCATGTTGGACCCCTCTCTTTCGATGTGCGCTGAATATGCTGCTTGACGATTGTCCAAAAATGTGTTCATAAATTTGATGCTTCAGACGAGTGTGGGAGGAGTCGCTGTTAAATCTTTTAAGCCTCATCGCAATGTGGAGGCATGGACTGTATATCTCATTTACAATGCATGGAAAACACAGATGATGTTGAGAGATCCGACTTATTTATTTTGAAGAGTTCTACAAAAGCATTGGTAATCACGACTCCATGTCATCATTCAGAGATTCTCCCAGCACGGTGAGCTTTACCATCTACGGCAGGAGTTGTGTCTGAATACGTACAGCGGTTCTTACGTTTCTCTGTGACCCAGTTTAACGACTTGCTGTCCTGCAATATTCCAAGAGAAAAATAAAAATAAGAATAACATTAGAGGACCCTTTTATTAGTGTCTCAACACAAAAAAGAAAACTCGAAGCACTATGTATTCTTCGGCAAAGTTCAGATATTTGAACTCTGAAACAAAGCACAACAAAGCCCAAAATGCACTACTACCAGAACATCCCACCTGATGCTCAAAACACGCTACAGGACATTGAAACTGGACACCACTGCCGTGCGAATCAAGTTTGATGTGATTGCAACTTTACACTGGTGCCAGTGTTTAACCACCAGGAGCAATGCTGGGTTCAGTGTCCTGCCCAAGGACATGCAAATACAGAGAACTGAACCTGGGATCTTCCAATTAGAGGTTGACCATGCTACCTCCCAACGTGACCTCATGACTTCATTGTTTCTCTTTCTCCATTATGTTTGAACACACCAGAAAACATCAGTAAAGAAATCTAATGGTCTGTCTGTGTTAAGCATTCCGGTTTGGGTTTGGTCTTTGGTTAGGTCTTCATTCTCAGTCGAGTTTCCCCGTGTTCTGAGACAGAATCACTATTATTTCATCAATGAAGATTTGGAGAACACTAAGGTGAACAGAGACGCCTTGATCTTAAGAAGGCACCTAAATATGTCACGTCTGTTGGGGAAGGAGCAGAAGTAGAGCTGCATCCTGTTGACAGGGGAGCACGACCGGGGTTTGTCTTGACAGATGCGTTTCGACACGTGTCATCAGCAGCCCTGCTCGCTTTATGCTGTACAGCGAGTCTGCGCTCCTGTAAGTAAAACCGAGGCTTAACTCGCCATTACATGATAACTCAAGCTTCTGTTTCCTTTTGCTTTTCAGGACTGGTGAAAAAAAAAATGAAAGCTTCCATCCCGCTTCTGATCTTGCTTCACGCAGCTGTTGTTCAGTGCCTGAAGGTGGTGTCAAAGAGAGGCTCAGGTAAGTCTTACTGTCCTTCCAACGCAACATTTTCCGCTAATGCTTTCACATATTGCTTTGTTCACATAGATGTTTGGCCTAAGAATGGTAAATATATTGCTCCAAAACACAGTCCTGCCTCCAGACATTCCTTCTCGATTGAGGTATAGATGATGGAGGTGGTGTGTCAGTAGATATCTCGACACGTTCCCTTGCATGACGCAGTCTTTAATTTCGCTGAGTGGTGGAGCTTCCACCAAGCACTAAATCTCCATCTAAGGTTGCAGCTTTGACCTTTGTAGGAATTGGTTGTTATTGCGGTTAATTGCATGACTATTGCACCGCCTCTCCACTCCAGACACACAAAAAAGATTACTTAAAGGTGGGCAGATGCGAAGAAGCACATTCATAAACGCAGTTTGTTTCCTACCGAGTGATTGCTTACGTCTGGAGTTTTTTTATCCATGCATATTAGGCACAGGTGCAGGAATGGCCCAAGGCTCATCAAAAAGGCTTTTTTTTTTCTTTTTTTGGTTTCCAGCAGAAGTCCCTGAGGGCTATCTGTTCGGATGCTTCATGAGCCACTGCCTGAGGCCAGGATTTGAAACACATCTACTGATAAATGAACACCCAATTCCAGCCAGACCCTCGTCCTTTTGTTCCTCTTCTTCTAGATTGTACAGCTTTGTTAAAAGCCATGCTGGGTGAAAGTTAAAGAACTGATTATCAAAAATAGAGGGTTCGATGATGGGTGAAACTGTATTTTTTTAGTATGACTTTAGAACATGATTTATATATTTGTCTATAAGGAAAAAGTTAGATTTGAAAACGGAGCTTGGAAGGTTTTTTTTCTTCAATTTTAAACTTTAAAACCAATATTTTTCCATTTGATTCAGATCATTCAAAAGGAAACATATGATACGAGCAAATCATGGAGTGGCTGCGTGATAAGTGAGCTGCTGAGAAGTCTATGACCATGCAGTGTTTTTCAATTGAACCTCATGAATATGTTTTGGCCCATCAGAGGAAATTAAATGCCTTGATTGACATCCTTGGGGACCAGGACTCTGCCGTCTGACTTGCTTTCTGTTTAGCTAGCAATCCCTGGAAAGTCATTATCTGTAGATGATTAAATTCAAAACATTCGTCTTTGAGTAATGCTTTGTCTGCATTTGTTCTGCGGCTGCAAAAACATACAATGCATTTCCACCCCTAATCCTCTGCATACATATGTATCCGTTTGTCCTCTCCTGTGGTTTCTCTTGGTAAGAATGCTGATATGGCCTCAATGGTTGGGCAAACAGAATAATTATGGACGTTTTCGCTTAATGCAGCACAAAAAAATCACAAAAAAAATCCACAACGCCTGGTTACTCTGAATTTCTTGTAATGTCCAGTGTGGGGCAGGTTATTTTTTAGACTGTTTGCTGTTCCTTTCGACTGAAGGAACTGGTTTGTGCTGTGGTGTATCGAGAACGTGCGGACAGAAACATGGATTAAAACGACTCTTTCTGACCGTTGCCTTTGAGTTTTAGACAAAATAAAGGACATTTGGTATTAAGCAACACTTTTAGGTACTCTAGACAGCTAATATGGTGTTGGTTTGCAGTGGTTTAATGAAAGGCTTCACACCAGAAGCGTTAGTTTCAGAAAATGGGAAAACTGTATTTCCAAGCATTTGTCTGTAAAGAAAATGTGCTGTAAATACTAAAATACACACTGAGCAGTGTTCTGCAAGGGATTTAAACTCTGCTACATTATAGATTATTTCTTACATTTTTATTGCATCAGAATTGGAAACTAAAATGCATTACTTTTGGCACACATTGAGCTTAAACTTATAAAATGGCAATTTAAGGGGGATTTTAACACTATCAAGAGGTTATTGTAATTGTAGAAAGAGAAATGGAGAAATCATTTTTCTGGAAATCTTCCTCTGGTTATTGAAGTTTGCTTCCAAAATGAACCAAGTTGTGGTGTTCTTAGATTAGTTTTATGAAGTAAAATGCTGGTTTTTACTGGGCTGGTCCCGCATAAGATGCAGAACTAAAAAAAAAGCAACTTAACATGAAACTGGCTTAAAATGTTTGCTAAAAACTAGAATGACTGCATTACAAATTTAACGTTAAAACAAAATGATCGGCAACAATACGTTCACACCAAACGTGATTTGCGTGTCAGGGGCGTCCGTCATTCAGACGCAGCTCCTGCAGGAGATGGTGAATCTCACCGTACTGGGAGTCTCTGAATGATCTCATGAACCCAAACATAGAGACGTGATTTTGGATGCTTTTGTAGAGCCCTCCAATAGAAATGCTGTCAAAATCATCCATATTGTCCATAATGTCGCAATAAGCATAAACTAACTGTTAGCACTAGCTTCAGGTAAATGAACACACGATTGGATGCGAGTCAAACCAGAGGCGGCAGACTTAAATTTGATGTCTCAATCGCATTCGCAGAATAACGGAACAGAATTTTATTTCAATATTCCCTATTCAACAAGACACAAGCCATCACAGCCCAATATGTTCTCGAGCTTTGACTTTTTATTTCTGCAAGTCTTGTTTTTGACCCCATTAGAGTTATAAAGATGAACCTGGGATCACAGAACTCTGTCTAGAAACTTTCTTGATTGTATTGCAACAATGACGACACATCCCGTAGGTTTTATTTAATCCCCACCACTGCTGTTCCCTACATCTCTGAGAGGAATGTCACTTCATCTGAAGTGCATATTCCAGTAATTTCTTTAACTTAGAACAGGAACGGGAGAGCTCATGTAAGGTCTTAGTCTTGGAGGAACGTGTGAATGTGTTTCTTTTTGCTCCCTCGTGAACACAGATTACAGTCAGAGTTCCGAGGAAGCAGCAAATGTCTTTTGACAGTCCTGAACTCGGAGTGAATGTGCGCCGCAGCAGCACTTCTACAGAATGAAGCTCTCTGAAACACAGTCTTCTTAAAGGTGCAGCGGTCCACGTGAAAAAAAATGAACTGCGAAGATTTAATTTTTATATCTTGAAAAGGAAAAGCGCGGCTGTTGGCCATCGATCAACAACCCTTTTGTTGTCATCTGATTGGCCTCCTTCAAGTTACTGTGCTGCAGTGCGGCGAACATTTCTGTTTTACATTCGCTAAATGTCAACGTGTTAACATAACTGTTAGCACATGTCC
Organism: Adrianichthys oophorus; assembly: GCA_036245035.1. NCBI lineage: Eukaryota > Metazoa > Chordata > Actinopteri > Beloniformes > Adrianichthyidae > Adrianichthys > Adrianichthys oophorus. The sequence goes on from BSAI01000123.1 coordinate 8,884,110, forward strand.
CTCCAGTGAACGCTTGTGACAGCTGCAGCTTCGCCATGATGCTCCCCGACGCTGATTGAGACAAATTTAGCCTCTCTCCTCCCTTCTCCTGTAGCAGTCATTAGTCCCTATTTTTTCAGCAGACGTTGATGAGTCTTCTGACGAACGATGCTTACCTCTCCATGGTCTCCCTGTAATTCCAGCAATGTATTACCCACACCATTTCCTCGCTGGGAAGACATCGTTGAACATTTGTAGAGTCAGTCTTTGACTTGTGTTTACATTCAGAATCCTTCACTTCTGGGTTTTCATTAAGGATAGTCAACGCCCGTCATTTTGAGGACTTCCTGTAAATAAGGCGAACCGCCTCAACTACATCTTGTTTTCCCTTTGAGAGCAACCGCTCACTCATGTGTCTATTTCTCTGTTTCCAAACTGCAGCATATCTGCAAGATCTATTTTTCCCCTTTTTGCACTTTTTCTTTACCCATTGTCGGCTTCTGTGGGAGGAAGACTGAAGGACATCCTGACAGTCATTAAAATTTACAGTCTTCACACTCGTTGCACCTCATGAAGCTGGGATGATGTCGACATTGACTTGTCAGTTAAGCACATCAATGGGGCTACTCGCAATTTGGCCAGTAAGAAGGCCTCTCTTAATTGGACATGACAGCGACTTCTATCGAGGGACGTCAGTGTGAAGCACAAATTAAATTATAGCAGGCAGCTTGACTTTGTAATGGATATGCAGTGAAGTTAAATGTGTCCAAAAAGGAGTTTTAAGGGGCAAAGGACAGAAAGTGGCACAACTTACCCCGTTAACCCTGCCTCAGGACTCACTTCAAAAGCTTATTAAGCTTAAAAAAATCATTTGAATTTTCAAAGCCAAGTTCTCATAGACCGTCAATGATTCCAACACAAGCTACTTCGGGTTCTTTGACCTTTGACCCTGGTATATTTGTAGAATATTTGATCATGTTTTTGTTAAAACTCACTCTTATCATGTAGTATTTCCAAATAATATCTTAAAACAATTATTTAAAAACAAAAAATGTTGTGACCATGGGATTTGAACTCTGGTAACTCCTGGGAAAAAAACATTTCAAGATGTGTGCAATCCCTCAATGAGGACTAGCAAAAAGAAATTGTTCAAAAGTTAACAAGAGCAACCTTCTACAAGGTGCTGGACGTGGACACTAGATTAATAGACCGTCTCTCGCCTGTGATGACTTTTTGTGGTCGCGGGAGGATGAAACACAAGTGCGCAGGAGCAGAAGAGCGCTCTGGGGTATCTGAATTGTCTGAGAGGAATGTTTGATGCGTGGAGATTTTTGATTCATGCGTGGCGTTTTGAATAATAAACGCCACCGTGTAGACATTACAGAAATTTGCTGACCGTAATTATCCGAGTTCCCAGAGTCAGTGAATGCACCAGGACTGATGTTAACCCCTTCATCGATTTTGATTGGTCGTTTGTGTTAGCCCCGCTAACACCTTTTAACTTCTTTCAACTTTGTAATCATTATTGGATGTTTGTCTTTTACTTTAATACATTTAGGTTTTCTGTAGCTCAAATAAACTCAAACTAAATTCTAAAAATGTAAATTTGCTCTAGAAATGATGGCCGAAATGCCTGAGAAAATTGAAAAATTGAAGTGCTGTGTTTCTCCCAGCCACACAAACGGACCGCATGCTTACCTGCAGTTCATCTTGCGGTGGTCAATAGAACGCAGCTGTCACAAATGCTGAACGATTGCCTCCGCTGCGCCGCGCGTTCACAGTGGGGCAGATTGATCACTCACACCGTCTTAGAAATGAAATGGCTTGCCACATGGAGTTGTTTCTGCTGCTGCCAAGACGTGAAACACGCCCAACAAGTGTGATACGCACAGGCCTCCAGACGATGGGGGTTATCGCATTAATGCCACGCCGGGGAAACCAATGAAATGATTGATGATCGGGAAAGTGTCCGTGCCTGACCTGTAATAATATTACAGCAATAATGATGCACTTAAAGCTTAGATTCATCATTTGACAAGCAGATTTAGTCATGATGTCTTTATTTTACCCTTTACGTGACATAAAATCGCTTTTGGCATTCTGAGGTTTAAAGAAATCCATATGTGGGAGGAGTTAAGAAGATAAGACACCTGTCAATCAAGACAACATAACCTAAAAGCAACCCCTTTTTTCACTTAAGAAAACTCTAACTTTAATAGTTTAGATCCACATCATCTGTCAGTAAATGTTACTTTATGTTGACAATCGTTAGTATTTTAGGGTATTTTATATTGACTGTTTAGAGCACAGTTCATATTTAGTAAGTGAACACCACAGTCTTAGCTTTTTTATGTTTCTCTATTTTTGGGGGGCTTTTTTTAGTTGTTTGCTGGCATTAGGCATTTAAATAAATTTAATAAAACAAAGTTATCTTCACTTTAATGTTTCTCTCTGGGAAACGAAATCATTACAGGTTCTTTCAGCAAATTTGTGCAGCCCACTGTAACAGCAGAGGCGCTTGGTACCAATTTAAGAGATTATATGTGTGGATGATAATGAGCTTTAGCCCAAAAGAGGATGTATACATGGAGAAGGCTGGCCACTGCTTAATTTAAGAAAATCTGGCTCACAGGTTTAGAGAGGAAGGCTTGGGAGGAAATGGAAGGAAAATGAAAGGGTGGAAAGTAAATAGCTGAATGCTTGTTATCAGTTGAGGGCAAATTGGACTTTGGTGTAAATGATCCTGGAAATTATATTTATTGGGTCTGATTGATTAGTTCCCATGAAGCTAAACTTCACATGAGTGGGGAAAGCAAGGCTGGACTTCTGTAGTTCGACAGGAAAAGAGGAGTTAACCCAAAAACATTCTTAAAGTCCCACTCCGATCATCTTTTGACGTATGGTAAAAGCGTTCCCAGTGGTCTGTTAATTAGGATTATAATTATTTTAACCAAAATTAAAAAAAAGAAATTGTCATTTTCTGGGACATAGTTTCTGCAGAGCACCAGTAGTTCTTTAGAAATTGGCCTCCGAGTTGTGGGCGGGACTATTGGTGCAAAGCAACACCGCCCACTATTCCACTCCCCGTTTTTGAGAGCTCTCAGTTTACATGTAATCCTACTAGCTTATAGACCCCAAGTGCAATCAAATGCTGAACAATATTGGAGCTATCCAGTAGGAATGCAAGGTTGCACTTTTCCACACGATTTGGTTAAAACCTCAATTTTTGGGGCTATTTTTTCCCATTTTGTTATACAATTTGTGCATATTAAAGCAGCAAAAAACTAAAAATTCAGAACAAGCTTTTTTTTGTATTTCCTCACAAACAAGTAACAAAGTAAAATCTTTTAGCTTGCTTGCACTAAGCCAGTTCTAATGTAAAAGAACAATACAATAAATCCGTCTTACACAAGCGTTTTTTCCACATAAACATAGTGGTATGCAGTAGGAATGCTACAACTCACTTTCCCCACGATTTGGTTCAGTGGGGTAGACATTTCTAGCATTGTTGCATTCAGCTACACAGATAGGAGCCAGATGCCAGCTTGGACAAGGAAAGCAAAGCTGTACATGGATCTATGTGTCTACAAGTGGATACATTAGAATGGAGCAGGGAGCTTGTGATAGTAGCTTATACATAACAAATATGCTCTTTTTCCAACAGCATTTTTGATCTGCTCCTGATTCACAACAATTTGAATAAAGAAATACTTAGAAACGCAATTTGGAGCTTAATTTTCTTTATATATGTCCTCCATCATGAGAAAAAGGCCACAAGAACGTGTTAAAAACACCATCTTCATCAGAGTGGATCTTTAACGTAATCAATGCTGCAGCTTCGGCCTGTTCCTCTCTGTGTGTTTAGATTCCATCTCCTGCCTCTTTCAGGACCGAGACGACAGTTTGCTCTTTTCAGTTCCCCTCAAAAATCAAAAAGGTCCCTCGTCTCAGTCGTGCTTCCATGTTCTCTGATCTCTGCCTCTTCCTTCCATCTCTCCGCCTGACTTTGTTGCACCTCTCTCCTCAGCCTCCTGTGCATAGAAAGTGAGGGTTATTACTCCCTTTGATTGGCGACTTCCTCTAATCGTTACCCGATACGTCTCAGACCAAAAGGCTGTTTTTTTTTCAAGGGTTGGATCTGTTTTATTTAGAGCTCCTTTATGCCATGCCATCTGTGCTATTTGTTTTTCACATGCAGTTTTTCAGCAGCACCCCTTATGCTGTGAAGCAGAGACCAAATTCCAGGCCTCTCCTTTAAATTACACACCTGCAGTATATGTTTGAGTGGAGGAAGACTGAGCTAAATGAGGACTCACCTCCTGAAATGATAGATTCTTGCTAACACGCCACACTAAACTTCATAACACCGATTTTTATTTTGGTGCCATACCCTTTTTCTGCAAGAAAAAGAATCCAACCAATGCAGACTGATTCCAGTAGAAGTCAAATGCAACTATGATCAATTTAAGGATAAATATTTATCTCTTGAGCCTGCCTGTTTGTGCCAAAGCTGTTGTAGTTGCTTTTATGTTAGGATAACCGACAATCTGGTTGGATCTTCTGTGTTTGATTTTTCTATCTAACAACTGAATAAAGCAAATGTACCTGCAAACATCAGCTGCTTGTTTGAGCGCCTTGTTGACGAAGGACATAAAACATGATGAAGAAGTCTAATAAGACGCCTCTTGCAAGTGAACACGGAACTGCATAATTAGGAGTACCAGAGTGTGCTTGTTTGGTTTGAACCAGTGTTCCTTTGAGTTTTCACACCTACCTATTGCATTGTTATAGTAAGCAAACTCACAATATGAAAGCCCCCATCATAGTATTCCAGCTGTTTGGGTCTCTGAAGTCTTTTACTTTAAAAACCAATTATTAAAGTTTGTGACATTTGTACAGCTTGAGGACATTAAAGGGATCTTTAACACATGATTACCTTGGCTGTTCACTCCTGAGCAGACCCAAAATTTACATTTTAAGTTTTCGAGAATGTGTTCCATCCAGTTTAAAAGGGTTAGTATTGTATGCAATAGGGGTGCCGCCATTTTGTTTAAAACCGAACTGCATGTTACACCGTTGAGGCAAATGGATGGAAGTGAATCACTGCATCGTTACTGCATATCTGTATGTTTACGTTAAAGTGTTAAACACTTGGGTTGTGATAAACCTTAGAAGAATTTGTTATATCATTATTATTATTATTATTACTACATCAGGTTTAGTAAAAGCCAATCGAAAGGTTTTGCTGCATTTGTGCTTAATAAATATTACTTTTTTAAAAAATTTTCTTTTTGTTTAATTTGTAATACGCAAACAAAAAGAAAACCGTGACCCAAAAATCAAAGTCTGAATTAAATTGTGGATAAAGTGAATCATTGCATCAGTAGTTTGCAAATATATTTTAGTATACATTTTAGCCTCAAATACAAAGGGGGTTTATACAAATATACACCTCGTGTGTCAGAAGATTCATAACTCTCTATTGTAACAGTAAAATATGTCCAACAAAAGATGCCATTAGCCTTCATCTGTCATTCTAGCTGCTGGATAGGACAAATTAGAAAAAAAAAGGATGCTGAATGCTTATGTACTGACAGAATTAACGTCTTTTTTCCCCAACCCCCCCCAAAAAACAATGCTTCTTCTTGGGTCCTCCAAGTTTGACCAGTTTGACCCCGTCAGCCATTCGTTTTCTTGTTAGAAGTAAATCAAAATAACTTAACACCTCAAAGCAACGTGCACTGGATGGGAAGTTTGAGGCCTTTTTCTGCCTTCTGTCAGCGTGAAAGGAACTTTCTTGAATTAGGATTTTTAATTGAATCCTCGCCCTCCCCACAGCACAACGAGGCCGTGGGCGCTGGAGAGGTGATGTTTTTGTGATTGCAGGAAGTCCCCCAACAACGTCGCATTTGATGAGGCTGTCAAGCTCCGTCACGTCAGCCAGCCACTCAGCATGTGGCCTTTGTCGAGGCGTCTTTATGGCAAAGTTTGCCCACATCCTCACTAACTGTGAAGTGACAGCCAAGAAGAAAAACACTGGTCTCTTGTTCTCTTTGTTCATTTGCTTTAGTTTCTTTCCCTCCTTTTCTTTTTATAGCCCAAACTAAGAACGGTCAAAGTACAAGCAACCTATTTCTGCAAAACGTAGACACGCCGTGAATCCTTACCGATCTCCGGGGAGTCCTGCCAAGTTTGGGGCTTTTCACTTCTCACTTTTTCCCTCGGAAAGGAGAAAGGATGTAAGCTCACTCGCCGAGGAGCACGCCTTTGTTGGTTGCAGGAGACTGGCGCACTGCAGGAGTTTTGGAAACCAACCAGCTTGACTCTATTCTCCAGGCTTTGGCAGCTTTTCTCTCCACTGTTCTTTACTCTAAAGATACAAGCAGGTCCAATTCAAATCTGACTGCTTGCGGTTCTTATTCTAATGAGCAGGGAATTACCTGCTTCTCTTCCCACAGAAAGTAAGTCATTTCACTCGGAGAGCAGTAGCAATTGTTGCTGCTCTTTTAATCAAGGCGTACCACTGATCCCTTTTTAAAGAAACTGTCTTTTAGGCAAGATTTTAGGCACATTTCCATCACATTTATTGCATATTTGGTAAGGTTTTAAATATTTAGTAGCTTTTATTTACGATCCTCCGGCTGAGAGATGGCAGTTGATTTCCCCGCAGTGAAACGATCAATACCGTCGTCTCCAAGGTTTCTCTAAGGAATAAACCCCTTGTTTTTTTTTTTCTTCATTTTATCGGCCCATCATCATCGTCTCCACAGGAAACGGCTACACGTTTCCTTCAGCTAGCTTGATGGAAGAGCGGCATTTGTAAATCACAAATGGTGTATTTATTATTTCTTGTATTTTGACTAATCGAAGCAGCCCGGCTGTGGCTCCGGCAGCCATGAAATGCTTTTACGGCTCTGCTGGCCTTCTGGAGCCATTAGATTCTATTAGTGCATGCAACGTAATAAAAAAGGAACATGGCAGACTTCAAATGTTCCTAATCCCAGAGCATAAAAGTGACGGAAAAGAGAAAAGATGTTCAGAGAGGTTGACTGGGATTACAGATGAGCCTCTTAAACCAAAACGCTACAAGATTCGGATCTGGAAGCTGCTGATATGCCATAAAATGCTCCTTTAATGTGACAATGCAGTACCAGCAGCGTCTACAGTAAAAGGCATCAAATTTATATCTTCTGCTAACTGAGATGCTACAAAGGTGGCGGTATTTATTATATACCTGTTTTAAATCTATTGGACCAAGTTTTTCTGCCCTCTCAGCACATATCCTTCCTGCCTTAGAAGGAGAGTTAAACTGCTTCATCTAAAAACCAGACGGGAGAGGGCCAACGTGAAAGAGAACCATCGGTGATGAAAATTCTGATCTGTTTTTTGGTTTCTCTGATGAAAATTGTGTGTTTGGTGTTTTTAACATGTTCTGATTCCTCATTTACACTTGTATAAAGAAAATTAAGCATAAAGTTTCATTTTTGAGCATTTATTGATACAAATCGATGTGAATCAGGTGAAGACAAAAAAGAAAGATCGTATTTATGACTAGATCCATGTACGTATTTGAATTCCTCATCTGAGCTGGCATCTGGCTCAAAACTGGAAAGCTCCAGTATTGCTCACCATTTATTTTGCTCCACTAATGTTAGGTTGGGGTGTAAGCTAGCAGGAGGGAAAGGGGTGACAGAGTTGCTCCCACTAACTCAGAGGTGAATTTCTAATGAACTCCTGCCGTTCTGCTGGAAATATGTCCTAGAAAATGACACCGATTTTTTGATTAAAAGGACTTGAAAAACATTTTTATAAAAGCACTGGAAGTGCTTTCAAAATAGATCAAATGATGATGGGAGTGAGACTTTAAAGCGTTCTGTTTTCAAACTTCATGATTTCATTATTTGTTCAACAATTTTCAAAGATATTTTCCTTGAAATTAACTTTAATTTAATATAATTCTGCATTTTTTAATTTATTTTTAGCAGTAAAAGTCTGTCCTCTGTTTTATTTAATCTAAAGTCACTTTCATGTGTTTTGTAAATTATTAATCCCTCATTTACTTTGAGAATCTCCAGTTGAATTTTAGTGTGAAAGCATTATTTTCTTATTCGATATGAAGAAACATTAAAATTTTTATCCCAATTGTATTTGTCATTCATGGAATTCCTGTTTTACTCCCAGAACAAGTTGTTTTACCTCCAAATTCTAAATTTCTGAAGTTTAAACTCAAATCTATCACTAGTCTTTTGATTTCACGGTTGCTCTATTAATCTCAGATCTTTAATTTTTTAATGTATATTTTTTATGAATGTTCCTCAAGTTCCTGAATTTTGGAATATTATTTTTTTTCCGAAAAACTTTTATATTAATGTCAAAAGGTATTATTATAATTTCTCTGTAATTTTCTGTCATTAAATTTTTTTTTCAAAGAACCCTGTACTAAAAATAATTGAATCTCAACTTTAAGGTTTACAATAAAAAAACGTTTCTTTTCTTTTCTTTTTTTTTTTTTTTACAAATAAAACATTTTTCCTCCGGGTTTTCCTTTTAGTAATTTCATTTGTTGTACTTTATTTCTCGATTTCTGATTTAATTCTAAAGTTTTTGTTCTCAACGAGTTCGTCTTGAACAGTGTGCAATGGAGGACTCGTAGCACGAGTTGTAATAGTGTCAAAGGTGGGTTTTCCAGAATAAAAGCATTTCCCATGTTTGCTGAAGCTCAGTGTTGACACTTTCACTTTCGTATTTTGACATTTGAATTAAATAGTTGATATATGAGCAACAGAAGAATCCTTTTACCAAACTTGTATTATTTTAGTAAAAATAAAATGGTGTCCTGAAAGAGGTGACGCAAACAGTTGATTGGAAAACTTCAGGGAAATAAACTTTATCATGTTCTGAAATGACTTTGGTTGGTCTGACCCACTTTGGTTTCTCCAACGATAATTTTCAGCTATTCATCAGTTATAGATGAATCCCTTTCTGATCATAATAAACGTGCGGAGCTCCTGAAGTGTAGTCAAGTGGCTCACTCTGGAAAGCTGCTGTTCTCCGCAAAAATGGATGAAAACGTGGCGAGGAACTGTGTTTCTGCGCTGTTTTAACAAAGCGTGTCACAGAAACTTTATGAAGACCTCAGGAAATTGTGTCAACTTTGGAGAAAAAAACTTTAAAAAAAGGGAATAATCTGCCTCACCGTATAAAAACGGCAATGTTCTGGCAGCCCATTAAATGGGATTCCTGAAGTGTTACCCTCTGAGTGTGTGTAATGAGGCCCAAAGCTTAACAGGGAAGTCTGCTCCACTGCTACTGCCTCCTTCACTCGCACCGCTTAATGAGTGCTGGAAAGGCTATTGTCTTCCATCAACAAATCACACCGAGATAAACGCATCAAAAGTTGGAAAGCCCAACGTCCTTTTTATTTATTTATTTTTCCGAGAAGTTTTCCCCACACCTGCTCCGATGGTTAATCACGAGGGAGCGTGGCCATTATTTTTGGACCGTTATTAAACTGTGGAATTTACTTTCAACCTGCTGCCTGTTGGTCAGCGCTTTAATGAAGAGGCATCTGGCAAAAACAGCTGGGGAAATGGTAAACAAAAGCAGCGCCGATTTATGCTAATTCCGAGTTTTGACGAGTCATCTGTCGCAGTTCCAGCCCCGCACAACCCCGTTCGGTTCCAACGAAAAAAGAAAAAAAAAAAGTCTCCACATCCTATTCCAGCACCTTTCATTGGCTTTGTATTGACATTCAAATGTGGCCTGATTATAATGTTTAATGTGCATGCCACCCTCAGTGATTTAAAAAGCTTGTGATATAGGAATGAAAAGACCTCTTTTTTTCTTGGTTTTCACATCCAAGGCTTCTCTGTTGCTTGTTTGTGAACCAAGTGCCTGGTCTTAAAGCACAAGGACAAGCTCAAGATTATGCTTCTGTATGCGTCTTTCATTGCCTTTAATATGCAAATAAAAGATTAGCTTTGAAAGGAAACAGTGTGACAAAAGGAGGAGATACCGACCATACTTTTTGTTTTTACCCCCCCCCATCAATTCAATTATGGGGAAGGACAGTGGTGGCAGAAGTTAGAGCTGCTGCATATTGAAAATACAAGGTTTTAGTAACGTGACTCAGCCATCTGAAGTGTCTGTTACTCATGGGCTGCAGGCGAAGGAAGAAAACCACATCCATGTACAGTTGATAGCAAAAATAACCTTTTGTAGTCCAGTGTTAAATGTGCCAGAGGAAGCATTTACTTCCACGTGTGGGATGGAAAAATGATCAAATCTCTACAGTACAAGTGTGACCTAATGAACGACAGTAGTTCATTCAAAATTCTCCTCTAAGTTGTGGATGGGATCGTTTGTGTGGAGTTTTTTTCCAACATCCCTTTGTTTACACACTCTCCCGCTAGCTTACAGCCCCTCACAACCCCAACCTAGCATTAGCAGTGCAACAAAAATGGCGAGCGATATTGGTGTGATGAATTAAAGTGGTTTGATTTGTAAGTAATTTAAGCTTGAGATGGGTGTTTGGCTAAAAAAAATTCCCCAATAACCTGTGTGTGACCCAGCCACCAGTAAATTGTGCCCCCCTCTTGCATTTTTTGACTTGGTACATTCCATTGTGCTATTTCTGAATTCCCTCACTATTCTCAAACTCCGGAAAAACTATAAGAGCGTGACTACCCAGTGTCCTGGATTTTAACGCAATTCAGACACCATGCTTTCTATTTTTTTTCTTACATTTTTTGAATGACGCTCAGCGCCGATTTGCAACACTTTTTCTTCTGCGCTTTTCTCAGATTCTGAATCAGCTGATAAACGTGGATTGCGTAAATGGTCAAAGAATTACGGTATTTCAAAGAATTTGTGTAATTTCGGTGTTGCCGTTAAACATCTTCAGTGGTAAAGGGTTAAATAGAACAGTTCATAGAACAAATGCTCAGAAAAAAGACCAAGATTAAATGGCAAAAGCTTATAGCCTTCATGGTCAGAGTAGAAGACCATGGTAGCCATGTTTTTACTCTAAATATAATGCAATGTGTAACTGGAATCACAATTCAAACGAGCACATTTTGTGGAATATTTGTAAAATTTCTCAGTTTAAACATTTTATGTTTGGATTATTTGTGGGCGTTTAGAGCATTTTAGTTAAACAAAATTAAGAGTATTTGACTTGTCTCAATGTTATACTTTCAACAAAAGCCTTACTTATGGCAGTCTCATCCTGGGTCCTAGTACCCAGAAGGCCGACCTGAGCTTTCTTCAGTGTTTTTGTGTGTGGTCACAGGGAAGTGCAGATTATCCAATCAATCATCCGTGCAGACTGTGTACAATTGATTGGAGTGCATTCACTCGCATTAACAACCCAGCGGGCATTCACTGGCTCATAGGAGGGTTAAGGATTATTGACTGTGGGATAAAGAAAATGGGGAAATCTGCAGAATAAAGAATCACCAAATAATTGGATTAAACGAACAAATTAGTGTGAATGCATAATTGGAACAATGAGGTACACAAAACAATTCCTTGCTGGACTGTTTGTGCCACTGCGGAAGCAGCTGTTTTGTGGGATTTGGAGGCAGCTTTTAAACGAGCTGCATCAGCAGCAGCAGCGAGTGATTCTCAGGGTTTTCCCTTGTATCAAACTCAAAAGAAGACATGACAATTATCTTTTTGTCACCCGTCTTTTCCTTCCACTAATTGGTCAATGTGTGCAGATTTTCCTCAGAGGGCTTGTGTGCACATCCAGTCCTAATGGCTGTTGCACAGAAGTCTCTCTGCTCCTCTGCGTCTCTCAAGTCTGTCAATGAACCCAAACATGTCCGGTCTGTGTTTGGCGAGCTGGGAAAATGGCCATCTTATATGTTCCTTGACCTCTTTGGAGCCTACAGAATGGAGTCGGTGTGTGCTGAGCGGCCTAATTGGGTTGACAGTGTGGTGTCTTGGCTTTTGCGTGTACGCTTGACATGTCACCGTTTGACAGAGGGGCCTGCCTTCGCCGTCTTTTTGCCGTCCAACCATTTCTCACAGTAAGCACCTGCAAACAAAACCCACCCGCGGACATCTCCGAGCCGATAAAGAGATTTTAATGATCACTCCAGGAGCGTGTTGGTTAATTTTCTGTCAGGGCGCCCGTGCGGGTTATAATGAAGCTGAATGAATTGTTCATCAGGGTTGTTGGTGCGTGCAGCACGATTATGCCGAAGATACCCTGCGTTGTGTGGCGCCATCAGTTTAAACCAGGCTGTGTGGGCGGAGAGGTGGCGGCAAAGGAGGAAGCTTCATGAATTCATTTCCCCCTCGCTCCAGTGTCAGGGGCACCTCGTCTGAACCTATTATGGTGGTAACAAGGTGACAGCAAGCGGTCCTGCTGCAGGTTTTGGCCTCCGGAGCTGTCTGACTACATGTCTGTGTTAATTAAGGGGGAGAATGAAAGTGTGAGATAAGGGCACTCTTTTGGAAAAAACTGTTTAACTAGATGGTCTGAATAATGCTTTGCAGCAGGAAGTTCCAGATGGTTCGTGTGTTTAATTCTCCTCCCTATATGCAGATGATGCCATGCATATTATTATATATGATTTTTAATTCGAATTGAGGCAGAACTCTGACATCTCTGAGCTTTACAAGCACTTTCAAACTGATGTTTGGTGTATTTGTCAAAAGAAAAGCTTTCTCCATTCCATCTGTGACTCACTGTTCTGTTGGGTGAGGGTGGGAAGGGGTGTCCTCTGTCTGGGAAATGGCATTGGTAAAGTTCACTGGGAGAGCATTTTTAGTGCAAAGTAAGTGGGCGATCAGGAGATGTCATCAATTCCAATGCATGCCAGTTGCCACGGAAACAGAAGTGAAGAGGCTTTTCTCAAGGATCCTGTTAAACATTTAAAATGTGCCGACGCAGATACACACAAAGCCAACAAGAGGTTTTTTTTTCAGTCTTTTTTTTTAAATCTCCCCCAGTCAGATTCAGTTTTTTGGAAAGAAGAATTATCAAATAAGTGCAACTGATTGTTTGGAAATACTTTATTATTTATTTAATCAAGAAGTACAGCTTACAGCCTCTTTTTTTGTCAGAAATATTCATTTTTTGGTATTTTTAGATTAAAGTCTAAAGCAATCATATAAGTCATTCTAATTCATTTACGTAGGCCTTAGTCGCATGCACCTGTCCAGTAGACACGTACCGCTTCTACAGGTTTTTGGGTTGCCCGAATCCATGGAGTATTGTAGAGGGAGTGGCTTTATCTTAAGGGGAGCACGGGTGTGTCTTACAGTTCCCTTAAGGTTTGTACGACCATGTTAAGGATGTCATGGAAATGGAACGTACCATTTGTGCGAGTGGTAAGAATATCGTGAAGTATTTTGAAGGATAATCCAAGTTGTACCCACTTTTAATGTAGGGGTGATGCTGTCGTACGTTGTCTTAATGCCACACTCTATTCATTAGGAAGGTGTGAGTTCTGGCCCCTTACTGACCATGCGCAAATGCTGCACGCACAGGGTGTGCAGGTGATGCGTTCAGTGCTTGTAGGACGCCTGTGGGATGTCCATAGAAATGTCCTCACTTTAAATGTTGCGTTCAAACTGAACTAAGTTCACACTGCAAGGTGCCGTTTCAATGTTAAATCAATGTAAAGATGCAATCAGAGGTCCTGTGGTGGGATTTGAGCATCACAACTTCACCCTTACAAACCCTTACATGTTGTTTTAGTGTTTTCTATCACATGTCGCTCGCAGCATGTCTGTAGAAACAAAATGGGCATACGGACTTCTCTCTACGGGTTTACTGAGTGGTCTACGACTTTATTTTGTGCAGGATATCTGTGTGCCCCATGTGGGTTTTCCCATTTCTCGCCCACAGACAGCCTGTATCCATCGATAATGGCAGTTGGAACAAAGCCAATGAATGATGTAATATGGATCTAAGATATCTATGAAACATGTTCTATTTTTTAAAGCTATAAGCCCCTTTACCTTGACTTTTAATGGAAAAGTTAATCATTTTATTAATGATTCTTCGACATACTTTTAGTTTAAATCCCTAATAACATGAAGCTGTGTCCTTTTTCTGTCACCATTTCAAAATTTGATTAATTGGAAGAGTTTGAAAAGTAGATTTTTAATTGGTCCAAATTGAATCTTGACCTTTCAAATCTGAATCGAATCAATTCAGGACTCTTAGATGTAAATGTTTGTTTTAGACTTATTCTGAAGACACCTGCGTTCCTCCTCAGTCCATCTGCACTAAAGAGCAAAGTTGCAGCAAAGCTGCTGAGCACAAAAGTACAGTAGTTTTGTGGCACTCCCCATGATAGAGGAGCCCCCTCTCTGGAGTTAATCTCCCCGCAGACAGGTCCTAAATGGGAAAGGGCTCTTGCAGTAACGAGGTGGGCTCAGCAGATAGGAGCTGTGTGTAGTTCCTGTTAATTACTGTCCTGGAGGAGATAAGACCTGGTTGGAGAGGCTAAGAGAAGCGATAAGGCGGATCAGGAAGTCGCCTGGAGGATTTTCTACCTCTTGGGGCAAAAACAGTCCGGTTGACAAGAAACTGTAAGTTTCTAGCTACTTCTTACGAAGTACTTTTTTTTTTTTTTTTTAAAGTTTCCTACATTGTCTACCAAACTAGTACTTCTTGTAAAACAAGACATTTCTTGAACTTCAGCTTAGAGTTTAAATTCCTTGAAAAACTTTAGTCGAAGGACGACTTGATTGTAGAAATATAGCTGCTCTGCAATGCATGAAACTCTGACAGGTTCTCTGGAAGTTTATTTAGCACCAGGTTTTTCTACTATTTGTGGACATTCTTCACCTCAAGACACATTGCAACTCTATGCTGGACGGCCCCAGATATTGCTGCCCAACCAAAGAACATTGTGGTATCATTACGCCTCGTCAGACAAAAAAATGACCTCACTTTAACTGTGTTCAGAAAAGAGCAATTAAATTCGGAGGCTGTTGTGCCCACCAATGGGACCTGCCAATCTAAAAAAAAATTAAGTTCCTAACAATGTCTACATTTAAGCTGCGATAGAATTAAAATGATTAATTTTTTTTATTTCACCTCCATCAGAGTTAATATTAATAAAGCTTGAGAAATCAGAATTCATATGAATTTAGGTGTAAGCTTTTAACTTGGGAGTTAATGGAGAACTGCTACTTTCAGCAGCCTGCCTCCGGTGGCCATTGGAGGAACTGCAACATGGGTTCCAATGAAAGAAGGGCTTAAGGAATGATGACGATCTAAAAACCCAACCAACATTCTCAGTTAGTGGGAGAATAAAGCAACAATTAATTTAGTTTACTGTATCATTTTCTGTTCACTTACAAGTTATAAAGTCATTTTTACAGAAGAAAAAAAACATTTTAATGTCATCAAAGCCCAAATTAATACATTTTGAGGCATTTTTTAAATGTAATTGTCCATGTAGATGGACCCATAGATGTACTGACAAAATGGTCGCTTCTGCTTGTCCCAACTTATTGACAATGGATAGAAGAGTATTTAGTTGGGTGGAACAACCACAGGTCAACAGGCTCCTCCCATTTTAGGGTTCAGTTTTGCCATTTGCCAGGTGTTTTCTCCCCAATTAAACTCCCCACTTGCCACTCAACTTGGTGGTAGTTCTAAATGGCCAGCAGAAATGAAAAGTGAGTTCCCACTTTGGGTTTAGCTAAAAAAAAGTATTCCAATTATTTTTTTATTTTTTGCTTTTTAGGGTTTCTCCAATTTTCTACTTTTAATTAAAATTCCCCAAAATGTTTGCATAATCAACCCATCTGGAAACCCATAAAATGCATCCAAGTCAACCCTGTTATACCAGGTTTCTGAATAAGCAAAACTGTGCTGATAATTAGTACTCTGTCTGCTTCTCTAAAAGCCTTCTTAGTCTCCTATATATCTGCAGTATTAATAGCTTATTATAAAGCATTCTTCTTTGCCTGCAAAGTGAAAGAGCACACCAGAACAAGCAAGTGGAACTGCGCTGGAGAAGAAACCGCTGAAAACTCTTCAAATATTCACAGCACAACTCCAGAGATTTTCTTTAAAGAATAGATCAAAGTAATTTACCCAAAAACATGAGCCCTTTGAGACCCAATTCATTTCTTTGCCACATTTTCAAGCCTCCATTAGCGTGCATGGGGGAGGAATCTTACAAGTTGTCAGTCACCTCTGCTCTAGCGTGAAATCAGACCAAAATCCCCGTTGCTGTTTATCTTGTTTCGTGTGCGGCTCCATCGTCCCGGCAAACCCTTGACCTGACAGCTAATGGGACGGTTTGTTTTTTATACATCCAAAGTAACGGGGCGACGCTGTCAGATGAGGAGTGGAAGTCTGATGAGAGAGGACACTGGGTGGTTCTTTCAAAGAACCCAACACTTCATGGTGAACTGTGTTGTTCCCTGGGGCTTCAAGTACAGGGATACACAAGCTCATATTGGAGAGACAAGGCTAGTTGTCTAAGAGCATTACTGTACTAAAACCTGGGAGGTGAAGCAGTGCCCAGTGCACGCTTGCTGACCTTGTTAGTATAAATTTTAGAATTGCTCTCTGGGGATTTTGTGCTGCGAAAGCTCACTGTGGTCTGTAAACTGTAGATGTATTTGTTTCCTGACCTATTCTTTAGAAAGAAGGATTAAGTTGATGTTTCCTTTACCAAGAATGAGTTTTGCTTCGTGTTCATGCGCATCAAATAATAAGCATCTATCTCTTGGAAACAAGATTTGCTACTTCCCTAAGGCACCAAATGGCAGCTAAAATTGAATTCTCCACGAAAATAGGTGTAAATATCTACATTTCCCTGTCCTCTTCCTTAAACGGTTTCTCATTTCATCATATAGTGCAATTAAATTAGATCAATCAGCTCGCCCTGCCCCTTATTGTTCTTCAGAGCAACCACATGAGATCATTTAACTCTTAAAGTTAAATGACTTGTGTAAAGAAAAGAACATTTGGGAAAATTTGCTGTTTTAGATGCCGCTGGATAGAAACAGAAGAAATAATCTTAACCTCTTTGTCATTGGGTTGGTGGATTAAACAGCTATTTGACAATTGAGCAGTTGGAGGTTCAAAACCCTCTTGTGGTACCCATTGTGTTTTACTTGACCTAACATTGATATAAAGTGTCTCCTTTATGCTTTGTCATGTACACTCAAGTTCCTATCTGCAGATAGTTTTGGACTGGAGTTTTTAAGTACTATTTTGTTCATTGATCACATTGAGTTCTGAAGATCTCCTTTGTCTGATTTGACTTCTTTTTTTTCTAGAAGTGCTTGAACTAGAATTTTTAAATGACTGGTACACTAATAAAAATTAACTTTAAGCTTCAATGAAGAAAAATGGAGGAACAATCTTGTTTGAAGCTACAGCAGTCAACATCAAGAGATCCAATATCACACTACTATTTCTGTTTCTGTATGTTATAATCTTGTCTGCGTTTTGTTTATAATCAGGCCTAAGCAGGAAGTAGAAGTGCTATTCCATCTTTAGAAGTCACCTCAAAGAAAACCTTACATGCGTTTTGCACAACTGGTTTTCTAATTAGACTCCAAATTGTTCCAGAAACAGAGGGATGGGTTGGTAAATTCCCTCATATTTACAATGTATGCCACATTAATGGAAAACACATTTATCATTCTGCTCTAAAATGGTCGACAGCAAAAAAAACAACAAAGAAAAATGGAGCAGATAAGCTTTGTAGTTGTCCTGTGTGACTTCCTGACTCTAAGGTAAACTTGCATCCTTTCCGAAACCCATCATGAAACTTTGTGTTTGTAGTTAGTCATCTTCAAAATAATGTCGGATTACCTCCTTGTTTAGTTTATGTTTTTCCAACTGCAGGAAAATAATGAATAAACATTTGTTTTGGAAGGTTTTGTTCATTTTTTTTCTGGAATAAACAGTGTCACCTGCAGAAATAAATAACCCAGTGCAAAGTAAAATTTCTACCCACTCCCAAAATAAAAATGCAGTTCAAAACAGGTGGACAGAGTTTAGTGGCAAAGTGAAAGGTAAGAACAGAGGCTGATGTGCTCCTTTCTGAGGGGAAAAGGACATTGAGAAACAACGCTTCAGTAACTCCAATGAAGCCATCCAGGCTCCACATGACCCACTTTCTGCTCAGAGTATTGTCAAATGATAAAATGAAAACTGACATTTTCTTGCGGAAGTATTTAAAGGCCTCAAATGTGGAGGGTAAACAGATTGTAGAAGGTGGGTTTTTTGTGTTGTGGCGTTTGCATGCATCATCAGTGTTTGTGAATCCATCCTTTGTGGCGCAAACGCTCATGCGTGAAACAAAAACAGGCTTGGGGTGAAGATCAACTATTCAGATGTTGATACCTTGCTGGAAGACTTTTGTTTCATTGAATCGATCTTACTCAGTAATAAGAGTCTAAGAGATGTTTTTTTTAAGAGATTTCAAAATAGAGGTAAACATTTGTTTATTTTATTTAAACCTTTTGGTTTTTTCTAACTTTTTAAAATCATTTTTAGACTTTGCTATCATATTTATCCTTTAAAGTTGTTTTTAGTGGAAATGTTTTGATATTCCATTCCTACGTCATTTGGCTCATGTGGGTTAACTGTATTCAAATATGTAGAACTGCACTTCATTTATTAATCTCTTTTCTGTTCCACTGTTTATAAATTATATATATATTTATATATAAATTATATAATTATACATTTGGGTTTTTGGGTGCTCCCTTCAAAACTCGCCGCCCACCGATCTTTAAGAATCCGATATCTTCTTGTAGCGTCCCTTATTGATGCACGTTTCTAAAAATTCCCAGAAATGACAGACGGCAGTATCCTTTAAGCACCGACCTGCAGTAAACGCCGATCTTTACCGACCCACCCTACATTTTGTTGTTGTAAATATGGTAACATACTGTATTTGACTGCTACCTTAACCCATTTACCTTCTGTATCCAAGGAGAATAAAAAAAAAACAAAAAAAAAAAACAGGCTCCATCAACCGTTTCTTTAAAGCTCCGTTCCAGTAATTTTTTGAATGAACGCAATGGCTACTATTAGACAATAGTCTGCAGTCATTGCATTTGTTGAATTGATCCAAACGTTTAGGTTAGCACACATTGACCTATCAGTGACTTTTTTTTTTTTACTTTAAAGTTTGTGAAAGATCGTCCTCACTTAAAATATATTCAGATTCTGCAGCTTTAGCTCTAATGTGTCCTCATGTTGGCATTTACTCTGTCTATGGCACAGTTGGTCGACACGTTCAAGTACAGGGGTTTTAAAGGAGGTGGGTCGAGTGTATCACACAAGTGGCTTCAATGAAGGACTTGTGTATTTACTTCGAAGTAGTCTTGCCTGGAACCTCTGCCTCATGTACTCTGGTGCTTCTGGGTTTCTACTTTAATTTTGTTGCTTTGTCACATTAGAATTGAGCCAAAAAAAACATGTAATTGTCAGATTTTAGTGAAATAGAGAAAAAAGGAACAAATTAAAATGCAAATTTATGTGAGTTATTTTCTTTATGTAACATGGAAAGTCTGTCGTACCTCCCCTTTTTTTTGGTACCCCCTAAACAAAGCCTTTTCTTTGAGGGATAGAACTGCATCAGTGCCCCTGGTGTGTGCGGATATGGGGGGGTTGTTAATTTAGGCAGTGAGTAACTTGGGGGATTCTCGTGGGGATTCCAAAAATACAATACAATGCTGGTGCTTGTAATTACTTCTGCTCTCACCTTTTAATGCTGCAGTACTTTTCTCGACTGTAGCTGCAGCGCTTGAACCTCCCCGCTGCCTACTCAAGACCCCAAAACCGGAGCCCAAAGAAGTTAGTGGCTTCGACGCATCGCTTTAAGTTTAAGAGCAGCTTTCTGAAGACCTGCACCTCGAGGTCCCCCCCCATGTACAAATGAGTGTGTTCTGTTTGTGCTGTGCAAACACAAGCCAATAAAATTATGCAGAGGAAGATTGAGGAGAAAACAGAGTTCACTCTATGGCTCCCCTGCCCCAGAGTGCTCTGTGAATTATTTATGAAAGTGCTGACAGAAGAGGAGCAGGTTCAACAAGGCACGTTTCTCTGGGGGGCAACAGCAGCCAACAGTCAGGTGGAGCCAGGTTCGTCTTGCGCCCTCTGGATTTTAATGATGGTTCACTGGTCTCGTTATATGAATATACAGCGCGGATTTTCTCCTGCATCAGCTAAAAAAAAAAAAGAGTCCTAATATCCTCTCTTCGTTTTCTCCCACAATTTTATCTTTCCCTGAGCTTTGAATGCCCATTTTTCTCGCCCTTCACTTCCACTGTGTTTTATGCACTTTCATATTCCTGTTGATCCCTCTCGTTCCCATGCCTTTTGTCCCTCCAAGGCCCTCTTCTGTGTCGTCCGTCTGCCGGTTTCCGTATACGATCAGTGATTGGCAGCACGTTAAACATGATGTAAATCATCCTCCTCAACCTGCATTAGCTAATTAGAAGTTGCACTGATTCTGCTGTGAAAGGGACGAGTGATGAGAGGTCAGCCAGGAAGCTCTGTCATCAAATTTTTCAGTTAAATCGATGTTTTACCATTTTTGTGTCCAAGGAAAGCACAAACCTGTAGACCATGGTAGGGGTTAGCTGTGTTAGATTTTCAAAACACAGGCAACGCTTTATAAGGGGTTGGTAAAAAAACATTTCAATCTTTTTTCCACAAGAAAATAAAGTAAAAGGACATTTTGTGTGTTTTTGGGAGTTGTTGTATGGCTTAACGCGTCAACACTGAAGCTTTGACATTCTTTGAGTTACCACAGCTATTCAACTCTTTATGCAGTGAATGTAATTCCAGCAGATTCTGACGCAGACAAAAGCAGCTTTGCGCTGATGTGCAACAGTTTCCCACACTTTTTCTCCTATTGTAACTCATCTTCCATTTGTTCAAATAGTGTAGCTCCAACTGATTCTGACGTGGATAAAAGCGGCTTTGCATGTCGGCTTTGAGCCAATTATTGGAAAATGTTGCATTATGGCACAAATGTGCTTTTCTCTGCTTCAGAACCTACTGGAATTATGTTAATTGTGTAAATGGTTGCAGAGTTACAGTACATCAAAGATCGTCAACACTGGAGCTAAAACTATGGTATTTTAAAGTAAGCATTGTAGGAGCGATTACAGAGAACATCCTTTGCTTCTTTTTTCCAGATGATGCTGGCAAAGAACCTGATAAGAAAACCAATAATTCAGCTTTGAGTGACTCAGTCACATGAGTCAAGGAGTGAATTTTGATCAAGAAATAAATATAAACTAAATTTCAAGATGGATGGATAGGATTTAGTCCAGACTCGTAGTCCAATCAGTCATAAAAACTCACACAAATGCGATACTATAAAAGCTGCAGTTCCAGAAGTAGACTAGATAAAACAATCTAAAGCATTGTTTAAAAACACATAAATAAAATTATTTTTTTTAAAAAATGAAAAATTGCAAATGGTGTTTTACTACTTATTTTTTCCACGTGGTTGGCTTTGAATTTTCCTAATATGGCACCAAGCTTTTGGCTAACGGGTTATATTTTGATTAGCTGTCGTTTACTGTAGAAGTTGTTCATTCGGAAGGTTGCTGAAGGCACAAAAATCCCAGTGTTTGTTGGAACAGATAAAAACGCAATTTTAAACTGGATTACGGGTGAGCTTGTTTGGGGGGGGGGGGTGTTATCCAGTGTGCTGCGTTCATGCACCAGTGTGGGTAAATAACAGACTTTTAAAGTAAAAATTAAGTGTCTAATATTTTATGTTGTCACCATTTTGAGTTATTGTGCTCCTGTCTGAACAAGTTAATCCTGTCACCTGCGGGTCGCTGTTTGAACGGATTGGTTGATGGTGTTGCAACCCAACCCTATCTTGGACTTCTACCACCCTGCCTTGGATCTGGTTTGTTCTGTCACTCAGAAACTAGTCACCTGATCGGCAGTGAAAGGCAAAAACAGCAGGAAAACAAACGGGGAAGATCCAAAATGGGCATCCTTGGTTTCTGGAATTTATATTCCAGAAGAGATTCATAAAAAAAGAGGATCCTGCTACAAAAACAAGACATAAAAACATTATCTGACAGATTACCTCAATAAATATGGAATAGAGGGGTTCTTCTCTGTATGGTGGGAGTATCATCGCTGTCCCCAATGATGGTTTGTTGTTGCAGTGGAGAGATTAGCTTGCAGAATCCCAAAGAGACCCTGACAGGCCTGTACCAGCAGGCAACGGATGTGGCTGCTGCTGATAAAGCATAAACCACATCAAGAAAACTTTCATCCCTTTGAAAAATGCTTTTTTCCACTGTTAATAACAGCAGCTGTCCAAAAAGAAGCTGAAGAAAGTGAGCAGCAGGATCCGAGAAGCTTTTTAGCCCAGAGATGGGAACTGAGTGAATTATTGATGGTTTGTCTTGAAATGTGTTCCTTTGAATATACTTTGCATGCATCATATCTGCATCAAAGTGTGCCAATTGTTGTTCTGCTAACATGGTTGTTTGATGACAAAGAGACGCGTTTGGTTTGAGATGTGAAATGCGAGTTGGGTCGCTTGGATTGGATGCTGCGCCGTTCATTTCAATTTCCTGGAGCTGGAGATGTCATTGTCTGCTTCAGAGGGCCCGCTCCCACCTGCAGCACTGCAGGGATCATGTTCTTTGATTTCTTCAGTGCGCTCGACACAAAGCCTGCTCTGATATCTGAGAATCTCCAGAAAATACTGGGGAATTTCTCCACAAATGCCTGGATTATTGACCGGTTGACAGACGGACTGCGGTTTGTGTGTGGGGGGGAAGGTGGTCTGCAGCACAGGAGCGCTTCAGAGGACTGAACTCTCACCGTTCTTCTTTTAACCCTGCACACCTCTGACAACTCCAGCCTAGGGGGGATTGTAGATGGAAAATGCACAATTAATCATTCATTACTTATCGGAGCGAGGATGGGAAACACATGCTTGTGCCTACCGCAGCAAAGCTCAACTGCTTATCTTATAGGCTGAGATTTTCTTCAGGTTAAAGCTTCCTTTAAGTATGTGAATACGTTATATACACTAGTGCCTGGAAGGGGAATCGGTTGCTTCATCTTCTCTCATTGTTGCTGTTACTAGCCTGCCTGTTTGTCTTACCACAGATGTTCTAGTGTTTTTCTTTTTGTCACACTCTAGTCCTCTCATACTCCAGTATGCAAAATAAGCTTATAGAAACCATTACTTTGAATTTGGGATAATCTTTCTTTTTTTTTTTGGACTAAATAGGATAGTGAAAATCCTAACTATTAAACCTCAGCCTTCAGCTTTCGCTTTATAAACAAAATTACTAAAGTACCTTTTTACTTACATTTTTTTTAGCATCCACTCCTTTAGGTGGATCCATGTATTATCCAACTATCACCATTAGGGGGCGATCACTCAAATGACCTCCTTTTCTACAGTTGCAGTTTGTTAACTAGGACCTCATCTTCTCCTGTTAATCCTCTCATGGTCACCATCAAACTAACACTTATTCTGTACAAAGTTCCACCTTTTCTAGTTTCTTCTTCTAGTCCAATTCCGATCCTCTAACTTTCTTTAGGGTTTCCCTGCTTTATTCACTTCTGAATCACACTCGAGGCTGTTTATTAACATCAGCCCCCCCCCACCCACCCACACACACACACACACACACACACACACACACACACACATGGTTATTGGTGGTATTTCTGTGTTTAGTCCACATTTCTAAAGGAAAAGTTGTGAATGAAACACAAAGTAATACCAAACCTACAAACAATAATTTATTCTTTTAATGTAAAGTCATCGTTTGTGAGCTTTATGTAAATCTTTATGGTTGACGTCACATGTGATTCCTCTGACACCAAACATTGCAGTGTCCGTCATAACATCCATGCCTCTAATTAAATTTTGGATCGACCCCACTAAACTGATGGCGCCTCGCTGACAGTCCCGTAAAAGTTATTGCACACTGTATGTACCAGCACAGACAGGTGTAAAATTTTACTGTTTTCATGACTCAGCCTTGTTTCTTCTTTTGTTAGACCTGCTTGCAGGTTTGTATCATCAAACCCAAACATACCATCATTTACTTATTTTTATTAAATTAACATATCTTAAATAAACAAATTATTTTCTCTAAAACATAAGAAGGAAAACCAAGAAAGCATTTGAATTAAAACTCTGGCTTCAACCGAAGAGACACTGCTGCACGGCTGCTGCAGAATCTGACAGCATCGTGGCTTATAGGTGTCCTCTCTGTCAATTTCATCCCTCCAGAGGATGGAGATGTCAGGTGTCGGATACAAGACTGTCTGCTGCCGCCCGCCGCAAGGGGATAGCTTGTCAATTGGCTCATTCCCCTTTAATGTTAAACCAAGGAGGGTGGATCAAGCAGATCATATAACTTTGAAAAATAAATGGTTTGTGTGTGTTTTGAGACCAAATAACGACCTTTTGGTTGAATTTGCCAGAATTGTGATGCTAAACAGTTAAGTCCATGCTAATATGTTATTTTTTATTATTTGACTTTGTAATGTCTAAGGGGATATTGTTTGTAGAAAATAACTCAGACCCTGCTGTCCTTCCTGCGTCCACATGATTTATTGTGGACCAATTCCAGACGCTGAAACACTGACTGATGAAATAACACACCAATAGACCATCAAATTTGTGCTAAAATTCGATGGAAGTGATACGAATCCTTTAAGTTTCTCAAAAATTGAAAGGTGTCTTACTATCCAGTGCTCTTTATGTGTAATTTCTGGTTGTTTACTGACCTGGAACATTTTTCTGTAGTACGGATACGGATGGATTGTTGGAGCATTATGGGTGCTGTAGTCAGGAGCCTGGCAGAGTGATCCGTACTGTTTCAATATAATGAAATAAAGTGAGAGTATTGTTTTGTGTTTTATGTTACAACTGAACAATATTGTGAGTTATTGTTTTTATAAAGTTTGACTTATCTATCAATGGAAAAGTTCTCTCTACAGGAATAAAACAGTTCTCTTGAAAACCTTCCCATCAACTCTTCTGACCAATCGCCTACCCTCTCGGCCCATATTGGAATTCTGGCTCGTGTAGACGCACTATATTGCACCACATCGTCTAAAAAATGCAGTGAATGCTTCAGATTAGACAAATTCTTATTATTACTTCTTATTATATTAAGGTAATAGCACATTTCAAGAAAGATTCATTTTTGTTTCCGTGATCATCGCTTTCGTTTCCAACAACTGCTTACATCCCAGTCTCCTCTGAACCTGAAGAGTTCAACAGAGTCCCAGATTACCAAGAATCTGGCAAACATCTGAAATCAACTCAGAATTAAAGACGAAGTATTTCTAGTAAAACATGCAAATACTGTCCTTCATTTACCTTGTGCTGTGAGGAAAACTGTCAACAAACACAAATTCATGAAATGAAAATGAGAAAACCAAACTGGACGGTATGATCAAAACCATAAGATTAATGTAATGTTATGAGATCAAACTTTTAATCATATTTTAAATCAGAAATACTGTGGTGTCGTTCCTCTATGGGCATTTGTACCAAAGCTGACTGTTTGGATGGAATGTTTTGTTTGAAATCTCATATCTGCTTTCTTTTTTTTTAAAGCCTTTTTTCCATAGAAGCGACTCTTTCTCCTGATCTAACCTCTGTGTTCCGCCCTGAAACCAGCCTGAAATGAGAGTAAGTCGCTTATGAACTGCTTCATTCAGCGCTGCAGGCCACATTCCCAGCTGATAACAAAGAATTGCTCCTCTGTATCACATTTCCACCATTGTGGCCAAATCTTGCTCCCTGCGGTGCATTTTCCCTGCATACGGCTATTATTTTCCACGCTATTCTATTGTGATTAGATATGGCTGAAAATCTCCCAACTTTAACCTGGTGAAAAAGCTCGCAGATTGAACTATCTCAGCAGTTCCCAGCTGCTTCAAGCCCACAGAGTGTCTTCATGGCGGTTGGGGGCCTCATCTGGGTCTGACAGGCCGGCGCGCATGCACACCAACACACAGGTTCTGTGGGGAGAAGCACACTGCCAATTACAGGGTTGCTGTGACAGGAAGCGGCTGCAGCAACAACAAGGGTAGATGTTTTTGGTGAAACTGTGGTGTCTGTCGTTGGAATTACAGACACACCACATTCCATTTGTGTAAAAGCTCACAAACATCCAAATCAGTTCAGCTATCTTAAAGTTCAGTCTTAAAGAGGCGCACTCTACACCATCCCCGATTCGCTACAGCTCCTCCTTAAATAAAACCACTACAGTTTCAACTGTCCCTACAATTGGAGCAAAAGGGAGGAGCCAAGTCTTCTTTCTTGTAATGTCTCACCACAAATCCAGTTGACTAAATAGGACTGAACGTTTTCAGGAAAGAAGACATCAACTCCAGATGCCATAACTCGCCTCCGGGACGTCTTGTGAACTTTCATTAACATTTCAGCTACTTTAATATTTCCAGAATTAAAATGATCATTTCCTAAAAGTTGACTTAAGTTGTCCTGTAATCAGAAAAAAAGAGAGAAAATATGCAAAACATTTTGAATAAATAGTTTCTTTTTGTTAAATTTTTAAAGCAAACTTTACTGTTGGATATTGTCGTCTACAAGTGTGTGAATCGAAATGAAGCTTGTGGCCCTCCCAGTGTATTTTCTATGTATCAAATAAGCTATTTTTTTCATCTGCACCTAATTCACAACGATTTGAATGAAGAAATACTTAGAAATGCAATTTTAAGCTTAATTTTTCTGATATATGTCCTCCATCAGAAGAATGTCTCAAGACCATTTAAAAAAAAACAAAACAAAACACAATTTTCATCCCAATGGGTCTTTAAATTTAGGACATTTTTAAGCCTGGAGAACCCAGGAACAGTTTTCTTTTGGAGTTTTAAAGTTAATTTGACAATCTTTGGGTTTATTTGTCCGTTTTGGGTATATCTATATTTATTTATTTTGAACAGTCGCTAATTTTGACCACGTGGGTGCTTTAGGGTTCAGCTAATTTAGCCTCCATCATTTATCTCTAATTTCTGTTAATGTTACATTTCATTCGCTTTTTTCATCTAATTTGACATGACCAAATTAAAAAAAAAAGTTTTTTCTGCAGCACTTTATATTTTACAGAAAATACAATTTTTTTGTTGTGGTTCTTCTCCTTTTACAAGGTCTTTATGCTGTACTTAGGTGTTTTTCACGTTGACCATGAATCAGGTTAAACACATTATTTGCTGCTCCGCTCTCCAGTCAAAGCCCTTCTCTTGGGCTCTCTAAAGAACAGGTTATTTCATCCCCTGAAATGTTAATCTGCAAAAAGCTGAAGGGGTTGATTTGAAGTGTTTTGAGTGGATTGAGCCAACCATGGGCGTGCACAAAAGCCTCCATTTTTATCAAATACAAACAGATGCCCTCACTGTGCTCATTCAATTGCATCTTTATTGTAACAAAAACCATTTCAGATAAGTGGCGCAGAGTAAAAAGATGGTTTATTGAGTGATTATTTGTATTTTTAACAAGTGTTGGGATTAATACTGAGACACGTGAGGTGACAAGTGAGCGTGCTCAAAACCTCTTCCACCCCCTTCTTAATTATCTTCACATGCCACTGGAAATAAATTACCCGCCTCCTCAAGATTCATTTTTCTTTATGGGGACCCCCCCCCCCCTTAAGTGTGGGGTAATGAGTAGTAAAGAGTGAAAATAAAAGGTTCTTTTGGGTTTGAAGGAAGTGTCGGGACTAAAGAGGTCTCCAGATGGATCTTTGAATCAGATGTTTTTTCTGAAGGACAAAAATATTTTCAAACCTGCAGGCCCCTCTTGTCAGTAATTCCTGCCTGTTGTGTGTTACAACAGTCTGATATGTCAATTTCTTTAGAGAAATAAGTGAATTTAGGTCTCAAAAATCTGTTTTTCTATATTGTTCGCTACCAACGGGAATTGGACTTCACCCTTGAAGCTTGTTTAAAGATGAAAGTAACTACAGCAAACCCAGTTTATACAGCCATAAGAAACAAACATTGTGTTTCTGCACTTTAAACGGTCCTTGAATACTCTATTTTGATTGGCTACTGGGTGTTCCACAAGAAGTTCTGGTCACAATGTTTTATATGTGCAGGATTTTTCAAAACAAACCTTTCCTTCACAATGTGGACAAAAACGAGCAGTAAGAGGTGAACTTGCTCTGTTTACTAATGTTTTATTGAACCTATTGTGAGGATCAGCATATATATCGCTTTCTTTTATCGCTGTAATTCAAGGTTGCTGCCGGATCAGCAACGCATTGTGTTACCGTGACATCGGGCTACATTACGTATCAAATAGTTCACCTTTTGTGAGAAAGCGATCTAAACCTAAAACATAACGAGAATAAAGTACTAAAAATCAATTAAATACTTCATTTTTTTTGTAAGTGACCATGTTGTAAGTGGGATTTTAGCCGACGTAGTGTGCATTCAGAATTTGACGCACGCCACGGAAACCTGAACTGGTGGAAGACGGTTTCTTTGTGGCGTGTAACTATTCAGCGTTAATATATATTAACGCGTACATTTTTTAAAATAATTGCGTGTGTTATTGTTGACAGCCCTAATTTTTGTCTACTTGCTAGCAGCTTTATCAATTCAGTCATGTTTTTTTATGTGCATTTAGTTCAAATTTTGATGTAAGGTGTTAAAGGTTTCCTGTAAATAAAATGGAAGAAAACAAGTAGGATGCCGATGAGCATATAGCTGTTTGTTATGGCTAAAATGCAAGAATGAAGGAGAATGAGAAGCAAGCATCTTCTCCAACTGTGGCTTTAAAATCCTGCTTCTGCTCGATGACTGATGGAGCTTTCACAGCCTCACACAGCTGTGGATGTGGGTGCTGGGGTTCCTCATGTCTCTACAATCCTCTGTTCCGTCATCTCCTGGTATCTGGCATACACCCCCCATCCCGAGGACAGGGCTCCTGCTTGTTCACCCATCATCCAATTGCAGCCCGGCTTCACCCCTCTGCTTCCGGGATGAATCCCCATCCTGGATCGCTTTGGGAATTTCCTGCATGCATGCTTTTTCCCGTGGCTCGGTCTCCGGCTGCATGCCTCAGTCACGCCGTCTCCCTGCAGATCTAGAAACTTAAGAGCAAGAGCTGAGTGAAACTCTGAAGTCTGAATCAAATCAAATTACCTTACTTTATTAACTTTGTAAACTCTGTTTGAAGGAGTTTCCATAGCAGCTCATTTCCATTCATCATCTAGATCTACTGTAAATGTAAAAAAGGTAGACCTTGTGTAGCGCCCCCTAGAGCGGAACGTCTAGACACTTGTCTCAGCTGATGAGAGCTCAAACAACTGTTATTTTTTTTTTTTTTGTAATAAAATACTCTCAAGTCCTTTTTTTTAAACAAGTTTTCCCTCAAGAAATACAACTCTTAGGAGAGGAGGCTTTGTATTTTTACTGTTTACTTATTTATTATTTTTAAAGTCACACAAGTCATATCCCTGGCCAATCTATGCAACACAAATGTGACTTGTACGCAGAAAAATATGGTATTTCATTGAAAACAACAGTAAAAAAAAGAGATAATCCTATATAAAAGACCACTGGGAACGCTTTGAAAATAGATCAAAAGATCTACACAGAGATCATCCAAAACCTTTTTTCTGCCATCTAAAATAGAAAATGTAAATAGACCATTGCATGGAACTAAAACTGCATAAAATACAACTTAAATGCGCTGTGAGTGGGGCGTCATTTCAACAGCGTGAGCTTCAACCTTTATTTTGAAAATTCTATCTTTTTGCATTTATCGATCACCTTAAAGTCGCCGATATACTTAACACATGTATAGCTATGTTAAGTGTACTATACTATAATTATTATTTTTTTCTTCTTCACATCCCAGAATGCATCAAATATGAGTCCATCTTCATCTTCTACTTTTACTTTGAAGGTGATTTCAACTGAGGCCCCTTTCTAGCAGGTGGTCTTTTTTTTTTTTTTTTTCGTGTGACGTGGCTTGGAGAGCTCAAAGATGCTGACAAATCTATCAAAGTGACCATTTGGTCATTCATCCAGTTCTTTTTCATTTGTAAAAGCTTCAAACAAATTGGTTACTGTTTAAAAGACGAAACAAATGTGGAATTATGAAAAAAAGCCACTCAAGTGTTAAAATTGACAACAAACGTGCATTTAGGCGTATTTCTGTGAGATGAATGGAGTTTCCTGAGCTTTTCTTAAATAAAAAGTCTAAAAACTGCAGTGAATGTGTTCCAAATCCCATTTAAACAGATTCTTAGACTTAATATTTTGGTAAACGCATCTCTCGTTTGAACATTTAGTTTCCAACCGGCTGAGATGATTGTTTTCTCTTTCCTCTGAGCTCCCATTCCTTGAGTTGTGTGAACATCTTGGAGTGGGCGGCTGAGGAAACATCAGGACATTGGCGGGTCTCAGCTGTCCAAATGACAGTCACATGCTTAACGCGTTCCGAGTGGCAGCGATGCAGCCAAGCAATGCAGCGCGAGCTCTCTGCTGACAGCCCGAGTTACCCGTCTCCACCTGACGTGTTCACACCCAGCTCCTGCTCCTGGGAGCTTTGAGGTCACTTCACACAACTAATCAATCTGGGGGCCGCGGCTTTAGTTAGGCCGCAGAGCCAGGATGTGCTTTCATGAACGACTTTATGCATATTTTAACAAAAGCACGCCACAAAGGATTTAGTCACGCTGTGGGTACTTCAAACTGGTTCCCGCTTTTGCTTTGGATTCGGGAACATTTGGTTTCTGCAGCGCACGAACCAGATCAAAGTAATGTTAGACTTTCATCTTGCATTAAAACAATGATGAGTTTTTTTAAGAACTATGTTTAAGAACAAAGTAAAATCAGTATCTTGTAAAACTATATTCTTTGGAGCAGGAATTTGTTTAAACAAGGAATCTAAAATGAATGTGACATATTTCTTTTATTGCTGTTAGTGAACTGTGTTTCTGGTCACTGTTTTCAGTTTAGGCGTTTTCCCTCCATGAACTGTTATCCCTGCATTTAGGGTTAAAAAAAATCTTTTAAATGTTTCACATATTACTCCAAACCAAAACAAGTTTGCCAAACAAGCAATTTTTTAAAACCATTTTTCATCTTTAAATGTATTATTCTGTCAAATAAACCGTTCGGATGAAAGTTGTTTAGAGATATTTACCGTATTTTTCTGATTATAAGTTACTCCTGAGTATAAGTTGCACCCCTAGCTAACGATTTGAAAATCCACTAAATATATGTCGAAAAATATGGTGGTAAAAACACTTTTTTAAACTTATTTTCTAAATTAATAATGATACTGTGTATTTATTTTATTGGAGTGTAGATTATATGGAATATTAGTCTATTCCTTGTCAGATCACATGATCTGTAAGAATAAGAGTTTGAATTTGAGTACCACCTCGAGAACTTTTTAAAAAAAAAAAAGTCTAAGCTAAAATTTGCAAAATGATTCTAGAATTTATCTGCACAAAAACTTACTTTTCTTAAATTGAACCCAAATAGTTGTTAATTATTTTTTGGCAAAGTTTACCTGGCTTTATTATACAATCAACCCCTAGTGGTTAATAAATGAACTGTGTCTGTTTCCACCAATTTTGGTTATATAAGGGCTTCGATCTGGAAGTTGTAAAATCTCCGAATGAGGTTTTTTTCTTCATGTTGTTAAACACACACACAATTTTAATGCAAAAGTCTTTGGATTTACTTACTGATTTGGATTACTTCAAGCAATTTAATCAGTAATAAAAGGAAGACATAAATAAAAGTTCATAAATATATCAAACCTTCTTAACATAATTCATGAATTGATTAGAAAATACAGAAAACATTAGAAAATGATGCCTTCTTCTTGACTTTATAATCGCTTCCAATCATAAATCGACATTTTTGCACTCATACAGACAGAATACACATTGAATCCATTAAAAATGATAATCGTCAAATAGTTTGTATTTTCTGGCTCTGGCTGTGAGATGTGTCCAAACTGTTGAATGATTAAATTTCCTCCCATCAGACTTCAAATCTTCCCTGCTTTTACCTCCACTGGTTGTATGCATACAGCTACAGTCACATAGAGGATACGCTGCACAGATGAAAAGAGGCTCACTCTTCTCTTTTCTCTATTTCTGCAGTTTAGTCCAGCTGGGGAATTGTTGCATCGACTCAGCCGCTACTTCCTGCTAACTCAGCAGCATCTTACAAATATACAAAAGACTCTCTTCCACTCCCCTCAGACTCTCTTTGGCTTAACGCGCTCCTTTTGAGTTGCTCATTCTCTTTATTCCCATCTGTTGTCTGCCTGCTTCTCCAAAAAGTTTCATCTTTGGATATTTAGGCTCGTCACTCTTCATTCTTTTGGGTTTTTCTGTTTTGTTCCAACAATTTAGATATGAAACCTTCTTTGAAAAGTTTTTCTAAATGATTCACTTCTCAAAAATCAAACTAGTTTTTGCATTTGGAGGTTAGTTGGCACTTTTAATACAAGACAGGGCTCGAGAACAACTAATTTGGTCAAAATTTTTTAACGTTACCAACAATAAATATCTTGAGATTGTACCAGTACACCCAGCAGGGCTGGGTATCACTGACACAGACTCTAAAAGTGTCCTTTGGGTTTACATTAATCACATGTCCTGGTCTAAACCAGTCAGAGATGGCAAAAGGTGGGAGCCCAGTACTGACTGTTCCTGTGTTGGCTTCATTTGCCTTTACAGCGTAACCAGGTCTAATAAACAGGGGACGTAACCTCAGATGATGAGAGCAGATTAATGAAACATTGACAACTTTATTGTTAGGAATGCTCAGGCCTAATCAGTACAAATATGAGTAAATACTTAGTTCCATTAAGCATCTTTATGACTTTGATTGTGCAGCACCATCATAGCATTGATGCTTTGATTCGAAATCACAATAATCAGTCAGAGTAAGTTCCTGAAAACCCTGCGGCACCGTTCAGAGGCATCTAGCTGGACAAGCAAGCAGCTTTTGTTGTGTTTTTTCAGCTCGTTGATTGTTGTAAAATTTAGAGCGTTCCACAAAAATGGTAGTTCCTGCAAGATTCCAAACGTAGGTCCAACAGTGCTGAATACTAACCCCATAAGAATGAAGATCCACTTCATGTGCAATTGACAGCTGCTTACTTCAATTAATGAGGAAAGTGTGAGACTTTTATTCTGTAAATACGGTTCTTTCATTTGAGCATTAATGAAACAGCGATTTACTACTGTATTTTCTGCACTATAGGGCACACCGGATCTTAAGGCTCACTGTCAATAAATAATCTATTTTCCAACCTATGTCATTGTCTGATAGAAGGCGCACTGAAGTGTAAGGCTCATTAAGCAAGACAAAAGAGTTGCACAAGTGACTTTATTAACTTTGTAAACTCTGAAGTAACTCTAGGGCTATGTCCGATTTCCATCGCGACACACAGTGTTGTAGTAGTGCTGTCCAAATCTACAATTCCAAAATCGAGTGACTTAGAAATTTCACAGAAATCTCTGCGAAAAACCAGTGTGCATTGATGCTATGGACCACAATGCATTGCGCTTGAACAATTTTTGCGTAAAAAAGGAAGTTAAATGCAGCTTTTTAGTAAACCATCAACTTTTTCATCATCAGAACACAATGGATTCATAGTCTTTGTAAAATGCTTGTTTTGATTAGGTTTTCACTTTGCAAAATCGGTGATGTCATATTCGTAATAAACAAATGGTAGCATAGTGTCTGACTTGATTTTAAAATCCAAGGCAATACATAGTCCTGCACTAGAAAGTGAGTTTGGGAGTAGGGTTGGAATTCGGACATAACCTTGATCTTGTTTGTAACCCTCTACACATTAGCCACTTGAGAAGCGTTAGCTGCGCTAGCGTATTTGCAATGCTTGTAACTCCCAATCTAAAAAAAATACGCAATTATTTCATTTAACCAGTTTGAAGTTTGAACTTGATGACAGATTAACTGAACTCCAAAGATGGACAGTAGATAAAAACATTTTCTGTACCTACCTGTTTCCATAAATTAAAATTAATTTTACAGAGTCAGGTTCAGGTGAGTAAAGTTAAAAGATTTTAACAACAGTTAAAAAAAAAGATTGCATTGTCTTTTGTGTTTTTGACAGCACAAAGAGAGGAAAATAAAGTGAGGAGAGAATTAAGCAGCTGAGAGTACAATTTAAGGGTCTGGAAAATGGAGTTTATGATGTAATAAAGGGAGTATTTGACTTATTTTACTTTAATTGAATAATTTATATCTGTAAGATGAATCTTAGTGCAGGGAGCGAGGGAAGGAGATGGGGAAAAAGCGGAAAAGACTAATTCAGATTTTCAAGGAGAGCAAAACATGGGTTTTGTGTAAAATAAATAAATAAATAAAAGCTTTTAGTGTAACTCGTACTACAAGTTAGTCGTGGGCCCTGCCAGGTACCTTTCCAATGCCTCCTCCAACCAAAAGTGAAGCTCAACAACAAATTAATTTACCAGTATGAACTGAATGATGAAAATGCGACTCTCTTGGCATCATGAACTGCTACCTCTGGTTGGGACTTGCAACAATTAACCCTGGGTTTACTCTATTTTCAGACACTTACCCTGTAAAAATTGAGGCCATGCTTCCAGTGGAACAAAGCAGGCGGGGTTAGAGCCAGGCTGAACCTGGCTGAGAATGAATTAAACAGAATCTAACCTGGGGGTAAAAACTGCTGCTTACAAAAAACAAAAACAAAAAACTCCAAATAAAGTAGTTCAGTCAAGTGTGCTGGATCATTTGAAGAAAAACTTGAAGAAAAACGTCTTTTTGTTTGGTTCGTATAAACCTTTTGGCTTCACCTTGCTGGGATTTTAGGGTCGTCATTTTTACATTTAACAAGTTTTCATAAAGTGACCTGACAATAATAATAGTTTCAAAATTGTAAACTATCACAGCATCACTTTTGGTGTTAGGGTCACTTTGGCCCCAATAACAAGATAAATATGACAAGATGTGATTTGTAGGAGGTGAATTCTTTCTGGGCCGTTCAGTCAACTCCTCAGTCCTGAAAACAGAATTTTATACTTCTAAAATTTAAGCCCAGTTTTAACGGGGTTTTTTTTGCAATAACTGTTAGAAAAATGGTTCCAAACGTTAGAGATTAAAAAAAATTTTGTGGCGACTTTAGGGGTGATGCCATGAGTTCAACTTTTACTGCTCAACAATATTTCAAAGACTGCAATTCTAAGAAAAGATGACGAAAGGTACTTTTACCATATTGTGTATTTTTTGTAAAGAAGACATTTTGTCAAGTTCAAACTGAGCAATTTACATCACCTTGTGATTTTGGTACATACCGTTTTGTTCTGCTGTGTTGTTACTTCCACTGAGTTGTTTTTTTTCCACTAAAAAGTCAGATATAGACATTTAACCCTTATATTGTGTTCGGGTCAAAATTGACCAATTTTCACACTAGAAAAAGGGTCAGTTTTGACCCAAACACAATACGTGGTCATTTATTGTAAGACACAGTATTTTTAACAATTACATTTACTAGTAAAATGGGTCATATTGACCCTAATGACCAATGTTTCTGCAGTCGAATGTACCGTTGTTGCTGGAGTTGACTCTAAATAGTTTGCTTTTGAGCTTTTAGTGAAATAGCCTGGCTGTATTCCTGATGCGTAGATTGGTTCCAGTCTGCTGGAAAACCAACAAAAACTTTTAGAGCACTGATGTTTCTGTGCAGTTTGGAGAGCATTTGGGCCTTAAAGAGCAGTATCTGCAAACCCCCAACAGCTGCTTATGAGCAAGGCATTTAAAAGGTTCTTACTAACTTACTAACTTACTTTCCACTAAAACATCAGTGTGAACGAAGGTCAGTCTTTTTTTTTTTATATTTTTTTTTATCAACTTTATTACAGAAAGCTGTCAGTTCTCCTTATAGACTCTCCGCTATGTTAATGCATGTCATGCTACTAAGTAATTCCGTCCGTAGGAAAAAGCTTTCAAATTCACCCTTTTCTGCTTTTATTCATAAATTCAGAAAAGATGGGTTTAAAGAAATCTGATGAAGAGGGCCTTTTTTTTTAAAGATCCTTTTATTACTTAAGCAGAATAATTTTACAGAGAAAATTGCCTTTTTAGCTCTAATAGTGAGGTAGAAACAGAGAAACTGAGGAAGGATAAGCATCTTATCCATATTATAAAAGCATTTGGTCGCCTTTACTTCTGCAGTTTTCCTTTGGAACTGTGTGAAAAGTCATTAAAAAAAAAAGACAAAAAAATGAAAAAAAATAAATAAAGATAGTAATCTTAATTCATTTTCATCTATTATTAATCTAAAATAATACAAAATATGCAATGAATAAATATTTGTTATATTTCATATTTTTAACAAATATTAGAAATGTTTTAAAATATTCTATATGTAACATTTTAAATATATATTTTAAAATCTGTTGGGATTTTTAATAACATTAATCCCTTGAGTTTCAAAATAAAAGCCTTTCAGGAGCTGCTGAACCAAACTGTGCACCGTCATTACGATGATGCTTTTCTTTGAGTAAACTGTGTTAGAGCTTCTCCTTAACCCTGTTATTGTTTTCGAGTCAAAATGGACCAATTTTCAAGAGTGAAATGGGTCAATTTTGACCCAAACACAATATAAGGGTTAAGGTAAGATGAATTTAGCTTTTTATCTGCCTTGACTATTCAGTTATGATTTAATTCTTTTTTTTGTTCTAATAGAAAAAAAATATTTTTTTGTTATACGATCATTCTCCTCCTCCTGGTACTAGTAAATGTAGTATTAGTAAATGCAGAGGCTCTTGCTCACTTGATTAACCTTTGATCAGTGATAGAAGTGTATGTGACAGAAGTTTATAAGGCTGCTGCAAGGTCATCCTTGTTATTTAGGCTGAGAAACAGACGGGTGGAAGATCTTAGTATGCTAAGATCTTCATTGGGAGTGACAGAGCTGGACACGATCAGGAATGAAACAAAGTGAAAGTCGAGATTTAAAGGCTGTGGTCATGTATATAAAACAGGCACAGAGTATATAGGAAGAACAATGCCAACTGCAGGGCTGGCCAACCCTGGTCCTCAAGAGCCACAATGTTGCCTGGTTTCCAGCTTTCCTTGACCATCTTTCTGCTGATTGGCGGACTCAAGTGATTCCACGTCCTGATTGACTGAACATAGGTAGTTAGTATTAAACAGTCAAAGGAGAGCTGAAAATCAGGCAGGGTTGAGGCTCTTGAGGGCCAGGGTTGGCCACCCCTGGTTAAGAGGGTACTATCTTTAGTGTATTCATTCTGAATGTGGTTCATGCAGAGAATTTGGTTCTATTTGCAGGTCTTAAAGTGAATTGGTGTGTGGAAGGAGCTCATGTCTATCCATTTTCTAATGCTTATACGGGACCTGGTCATGGGGGCAAATAAAATGGTCAGTCGGAGATGACGTGTACAGGTTTAGATTTTAGTTGAGCAAAACGGCAAATTTGTATTCATTAAAGAGACAGACAATCTTAAGAAATCAAGAAAATGCACACGGCAAAAAAAAGCTGATTAATTCTTCAAAAATACAGTTGGACTAACACTTCTGCCTTGCTCTAATTGGGACAAGGGTGCAGTGGATCAGAAATACGAATGTCTTAGCCAAGGAGTTGCTGGCTGGTTCAAAAGAAGATCAGTTAGTTTTGGATATCCTGAAAATTCTCAGTATTATTGGGTGTAAAAAAAACATATATATATAGCTGAATTTCTGAGAACTTTGCAATATTTTTATGTTCTTGAACATAGTTTTAAGGGTCAAAATGTATGTTTTCTGTATTAATCAGGACTCAACAGTTACTCCCACCCAGCTGTAATGACCTTGTTTCAATTTGGCACATTTCTTAAAAGAACATTTATACTTTTAGAGTCAAGCATGATGGAAAATATTCTGCTGTTAGCTGCAGTGTTTTTAAGGCCAGAAGGTTTTGCATTTATCAAGATGATGTAGACCAGGGGTGTCAAAGTCATTCGGACAGGGAGCCAAAATCCAAAACACACTTTAGGTAGCGGGCCGAAAAGGATAAGCATTTAATGAACACCCTACAACAACAGCTTTAAAACTTTTAAAACATAACTTTTTTAACATAAAATAAATAATAAAAACAGACAAGAATATTATTCCAGAATAAACCAACTGGAACCTTACATAACTTAAAATATTTAGCTCTCCATCAAATGTGTCACTTCAAAATTATGCAAGTTAGAAATATAGTAAAAATTAAAAGAAAAAACACTCAAATTTATTTACTTATTTGTCATTTAATATAAAAAATAAACTTTTAAATATCCCAAAAGATTTTTGCTTTCTATAAACTATATCTTGTCAAAGTTATACAGATAGAACAAAATACAACAATTTTAAGGCTAGAAATGATTGTCATTTATTTAAATGACATTTAAAGAACAGGTTAGTGGAGTCATTTGATTTTATTTGTTCCTCACGATAGCGAGGAAAGTTTACAGGTGAGACTCTGGCTTAGCTGTCTCCCCTGACCGCAGCAGGTTTCTGCTGAGACGTGTTCCCATAAGGAACCACCGGACCAAACCCGAACCCGCCCAAATGACGTCCACCAGGCCGAAGCTATTGTTGTCCACAAATTTAGAATCTAAGCCATCTGATTTGGCAGGAAGCCGCCTTTTCTGACAACACTGGTTTTTGGCAAGGCAGCTGACGCACTGCATGATGGGATTTGTAGCTGATATCGTAGTGAAGGTCACAAACACGTTGTGATTGGGCCTTCTGTTATATCTGACTGTCTGGGCGGATTGGGGTTTAAATGTGGGTTTTTGTCTATGTGTTCTGTTCTCTGGCTGTTTTTCCCTTAGTTATTTTATCCTGTTGTATTTCTTTCTTTCCGCACCATGAGTGAGAAGGAGGCAGAGGGTGATGACCCCCTTGTGATTGGAAACATTGGGTTGTTCATGACAACCGACCTCTCAATCCTCTTAATCTAACATTGTAAAGACACAATATCAGCGTAACATATCGCCGGGCCATTCTTATCAGTGACATAATTTGGTCTGGCAGGCCGGATATAACTACTCGGCGAGCCGGATGCGGCCCGTGGGTACACGGTGTTCTGTTTAAAATGCAGCTGTGAATGTTTAATTTATTCATGCTACGTTACAAAGACAACTTTGTTAACATATCTATTTAATGCTGGATTTGCTTGTAACAAAGATTTTTACGAGCCAGGAGTCTGCTGAAAAAATGTAGCATTCCATGTTTTTGTTTTTAAGTGTGGTCTCAGTGTCGTGTGAAACAGAACTTCAAAGTAGGGGATGCATATAGCAATACCTTCAGATTGTAAACAAACACAAACATATATTAAGAAAAAGATTCGTTTCTAAAATTTCAAACTTAAAAAAATCCCTGATAAAAAGATTTTCACGAAACATCCACCAGTTCCGTCTGGTTTCCTGCTTTTAGACAATGGAGCCCACCTCTGAAAAATTAACCAATTAAAAGACAGCAAGCACATAGGGAGGAGTTTGGTTCTTAATTCACAAGAGACTCGGACACGACCCCACCTGAAATACTTTTTGAAGAAAACAGGATCAGTTCCGTAAATGAGCTTAAAATGTCCAGATGGATACTCTTCAAAAACATGACATGACTACAGCGTTAGCTGTAAATTCCATTTTATCCGAACGATTTCAGCCTCATTTTAATTCAAAA
Organism: Adrianichthys oophorus; assembly: GCA_036245035.1. Lineage (NCBI taxonomy): Eukaryota > Metazoa > Chordata > Actinopteri > Beloniformes > Adrianichthyidae > Adrianichthys > Adrianichthys oophorus. The sequence goes on from BSAI01000123.1 coordinate 8,923,780, forward strand.
TTGATCTTTTTTTTTTACTTTGTTCTTCCAATAATATCTGCTAGAATCAATGACCTTTTAATTTGTGCAACTTCTACCATAGAATGGTTTTACGAACCGAATAAAGAATCGATTTTAGGAAATGTCAAAACTGGTGGAAAGATCAGCGGTTCCTCACAGTGATGACTTTGGGAACGTAACAATATTTTCAGAGCCTCATCTTCTGTTCAGCTGGTTGCCAGTAATTTAAGGTTTTATAACTATAAATGGTGTAGAACCTGAGACCAGAAACACCTCAAAGTAATTGAACCCTAAAAATCTTTATATGCTAAACAGATTCTAACGAGGTTTGCCATCTTCATATTTTCCTTTAAGCTTTCTGTGGTAACGTTAAATCAATAACCACTTAAACCCTAGTGTCTATCCTTCTAGTCTTCTCGGTTTGTCCCTCCAGAGCCGGCAGGCGAAGGCACAGCGGCTGCTTTCGCCACTCGCAAGACAAAAGTTGCCGAAGGTCAGAACAGTAAGTGGCCTGATGAAAGTGTCACTCTGGGGAAATTTCATCCACACGTCCGAGGGTCAGAAACGCGAGCTGGCAAACTCATCCTGATAGCCTTAACTCCAAGAGATAATGCGCGAGGAGGCGCGGCGATAAGTCGAAGGAGAGTAGACTGCAAATGGGGAGAATCATAAATCTTTCTTTTGATCACATAAAGATGTGGGTGGATTTGTTCTCTCCGCCAGCATGCTTTTGGAAGTGGGTCGCGTCATTTGCCTCTTCTTGACAATCGCTGCTCCGGCGGTCTGGTCTCTCCACGTTCCATTAAGGGAATGAATGAGACGGAGAATTGCGTTGTCTCTTTTCATGTCATCTTCTGGGTTCTACAAGTGGACGATCCAGAGTCCGACCAGTCTTAAACGATGTTGGGACTTTTCTCAAGACTTCCCTCGCAAACAAAGACTCAAAGGTTTTCCATTTGATTAATTTCTCACAAATGCTACTGGAAGGGAAGTGAACTGTCACCGGCACCGTGACAAATCCTGCATTGGGTGAAATTTGAAAGCCTCACAGGAAGGTGAATCTAATGAGTGCAGCCTTTCTTCATGCATGAGCAGGTTTGTCCATTTATCTGTGACAAGTTACACTTTTGTCCCTCTTAAAAGAAATACTTCCCCTATTGTTCATCTGTGAAGCATAAATGCTGTGACCCATAGAAAGTTTAATGCTCGTTCCTCTCTTTTATTTCCATAACCAAGGATGTTTTTAACTCCTAATACGTTGCACCATTCTGCCCTTTACAGGTCAAAGTATGGTGTGTATTTTTAGTTTTTCCTTCATGCTGCTCTGAGCAACAATCTGTGCAAACAGATTTCCTGTCTGCCTCGTAGAAAACAGCACTTTTCGGAGCTTTACGCTGCAGGATCCTGCAGAGAAGCTCAGCAAAGTCGGAAGCCATTTCAATCTTATTAGATTCCATTATGGTTAAGTCTGATGGGGCGTTTTGGGCCAGAAGCTGCAATTAAACTCCGCATAAAATATTACTTTTCAGCCTCTCTGTGTAGGAATCCAGATTCCTTTAGTAATGCCTCATTTAGGATCCCTTAGAGTTCCCCATTTGGGCTCATTTAAGACCACGACACCCATCTTGAAGCTGCTGTCTTCAGCAATAAAACCTCAAGGATCCCTCAGACCCTTGTGTTAGAGCGTACTGCTCTGCAGACGTAATGTGGACAAACAGGTTTATTAGGCAGAGCTTGATTAGACGGATCCATACATGTGAGTTGATCAATGCTTGGTTTGATTCCTCCAGACCTGATGAGTTCATCACTCTGTCTGACCTTTACCTGGCTCCTCTAGTTCCATTCGTCCCCCGTTCGGTCTCATCAATGTGTTACATTAGTCTCCAGGAAGCCGTCGAACAGATCAGTAAATGCAACCTGCGTAACTCCGCCTTTGATTGGACTTGTTTCAGTCTTTTCTTGTTGAACTTTATGATCAAATTAATCAGATTTTTTTTTGTTAAACCTTTAAATTGGAATAATTCTCAATAGATCATGCCATAATGACTTACCCCCCTCTTTATTTTGACATTTGAGTGTCATTAACAGCGGTGAACACGCTCCATCCCACGTTGCTATCATTCACTTTGTCCATCCAGCATCCACCTCTAATAACATTGTTCCCAATCAGCACTCCAGCTGAAAACATAAATGTCAAGAGCACCCCTCAGATCTGAGCGCAGCGTGTGTTTGAACAAAACGGCGCCACTGCAATCTTCTCTGTAATGACCACGATCTCTAACAGAGGGGAAGATGTAAATATGGGATTGGTGTTTTGATGCTCCTAAGAGACCTTTTCTTTTTTTGTCTGGTATTCTTCATGGAAGGTTTAAATAAAATGAACTTTGATCTAATAGAAAAAAAAATGTATTGCAGATTCCACGCTGATTCTGTGAACCAGAACACTTTCAAAGTGGGTTTAAAGCTGCTGCACGTTTTTGATACTCGTTAAAAATTCAGCTTTTTCCACCGCCTTAAGTGAAAACACGTTTGCATGGAATTTGGTAAACATTCGTCCCCCAAGGCAACACAACGCGCCTGAAAGTGTTTACAAGGTCCTGGTGTGAAGTTATGTTACCCCCAACCAAATATATATATATATATATATATATATATATATCAATAAAAGGGAACAGTTGCTGGTGATTAAACAGATTTTTATTTATTCTAGTTTCTCAATGGGTTTAAGTTACCCTGCCAACATCCACATTACAAAATCATTTTTGCTTGAAGAATTTAAAAAGCTGTAAACCCCAGATGAAGCAAAACTACATCACCAACAAAAATTACTGCTACGCTACGATGGGTTTTTGAATGCACTTCCAGCACATGTTGGTCAAACAGCTCTGTCGGTACTCAATACACATGTACAGTTGGAAGAGGGCTGGTGCGAAATGTCAAAGTAGTGCAAATCTGGTGAGTCTTGCTCCAGATCTTTTCTTTTACAGCTCTGTTCTGATAAGTGAAAGACTTGATGTCATATAATTCTGACTGCGAACAAACCGCAATTAATAATTTTTCCTTCATGATCAATTTTCAAATGGTTGGCGCGTGTTTTGAAAAAGGACGCTAACCAAACATCACTACCAAATCCGAGTCTCTGATTGGTCAAAGTTCAACTGGTTTAACTTCAGCACGGGTTCAGTTGCCGCACGTTTTGGATGTAGATCCCAAAAACAGACTTAAAAACTTGCATAGTGGTGTGTGAACACAAGAGTTTTTAACCCAAAAGCCCAAAATACACATCTGGGGGCATTTACATAGACTTTTCATTGGAAGTGATTGCTTGAACGCTTGTTTCTGAGCCCAGTGTGAACGAAGCATCTGTCACCAACTGTGAAGCTGAGACGTTTGGTTTCCGGTCATGGATGTTAAGCCTAAAATGATAAACATGGGCACTGAACAGCAGGTGCTTTATTATACATTTTTGTGTTAGCTTTGATGCTAAATGTTTTAGTGTGTAAAATGTGTCACGGAACTAGTCTAAAGTTGGGCTTCATTGCTGGTTTTTGTCTTCTTTTGGGTAAACAATGCTTTTTAAAGTTAGAAAAATTTCCAAGAATGTAAGAATTAAAGAGAAATTTACCATTTTTACCTAACATAATAAAAAAAAAAATCCTCTTCCAACCTGCCACTGGCTAGCTGGCCTGTTTTAGGTTTCTGTGGGAGGCGCCGGGTTACAAACATATTCAACTTATTCATTTATATTTCATGGTATTTTGGTTTTTTAGAACAATGGTATCAACAATCATTCTTACTTATCAATGCCTTTTTGGGCAATTTCAGCAACAAAAATCTCTGTTAAGACTTGTCTATTAAGGTCTTGATTCCTTCTGTTGTTTTAACCAACAGCTAAAACACTTTCAACAATTTCTGTTTCGGGTTGTTTAGTATCTTATTTAATTTCTGAACATTTAGCTGATCAATCACAAAGCTTTATTTTATCGATTGGAGCACTTAAGCTTACAGATAACTATCAGTAATAGATTACTTTTTTCCTCTTTTTATTGTCGTGTTCATCCATCTTTCTTTAGCTATACATGAATTAAAAAAAAATGAAATAGAAGATACAAGTTTAAAGTCCAGAAAAAAACCTAAAAGTAGCCTTAGCTTGATCAAATTGTGGAAGAATTTTACTCCAGTGTATAAAATTGTATAATTATCAAAAAAACTACAATTTTTTTCTTGGCCCCATCTTCATCTTCTGAACTCAGTTTTTAAGCTAACCTGATATGGTTTGACTTTTAAATAAACCAGTGCACTTGGAAAGAGGCGGACCAGAATTCGCTTTTTCGATTTGCACCAACGTTCAGGTAGGATTTCCCAACTTTGCTAAAAAAGTGGTTCATCTGAGGAAATGAGAAGTGAAGTAAAGAGTTTGTGCGTGCATGTGCCTGGGACAAAAATAAACACTGTATTCAAACAAAAAAACATCCTGAAAGTTCAAAGCTGTCCTTGGGTTTATGTTCTGGAAAAAAATGTTTTATCATAGAGGGTAGTGGCCACCATAACTACAAGTATCCCAGAACAGAAATAAACTCATGTTTGTTTGCCCGTGGATCATAAAAACATTCTTCCTGATAGTGAATAACAGCTTCCATACAACTCCAGATACCCCCTGAACCCTGTCAGCTACCCACGCACTCATGTCAGACGCAACAAGCTAATTTCCCTGCCGTCACCTTCTCTCCCATTAAAATCAGCGAGTGGTCCAGGCCTTCCATCGCCTCCACTCCTCTTTTGTGCGGCGGCGTCGGGGGTGAAACCTTCACTGCCAGGAAACGGACAAAAACAATGGAGTCAGTGAAACACAGCAAGGCTAATGGATTCCCCACCACCTTTTCCCCACCTTTGCTTATCATGCGCAAAAAGTATTCATGTAGTCTTGATGGCGGCGGCCATGCATGACACTGATTCATTTAAATGGCTCGGGAAGAAGGAAGAATGTGATGCACGCCTGCAGAGTTGGCAGAAATCTCTTCAGGAAGGGTGAATCAGCATTTTTTTTTTATCTAAAGATAGTGCAAATGTTGGCTTCTTTTTAATGTCCACTTCTGGCTTCCATACCGCTTTGCTATTTCTTTTTTGACACTGATGACTATATATTCTTTATCTCCTGTTTTTACTACACAAAGGACCGTATTTTGAAAAGGATCAAGACGTTTTGTTTGCTTCACAAAATCAAATGTTGTTGGCGAAGCCGCAAACTTCTCACCTGAGTTTTGTTTTTAAATCAGCCCCCGTTTTAAAAATATGATTAGGCCTGAAAACTACTGAAATAATTTAGTTTAATCGAATTTTTGTGAAAAAATGAACCCAAATAGTTTTTAAAGGTCAAGGCAAGTTTACTGGTAGAGCATATTTCATGTACAAAGATAATTCAGAATGCTTTACATAAAACATTAAAAGAAACATTCAACAGAAATATTAAAGGAGTAATAATTTAAAAAAAAAAATTTTTTTTGGTATTCCTGTAAAAACACTCTTACAGTACTTACGTTATAGCTTTGGTTACTAACGTTGTTCTTTTTAACCTGTGCCAGTAGAACCACGTACACAGTAAACAGAAGGGTCCCCAGAGTGGAGCCTTGGAGAACTCCACGTCATTTCTGTTGGCTCAGATGTAAAATTGCCAACTGACATTTCATATCGTAGTCTACCCTAACAAACTCAGGGCTCTGTTTACAGGACACAAAATATCTGGAGCCATTTCAAAAACTAACTGAATAAACAGCTTAATATCTGCATCCATTCTGGTTGAATTTTTGAAGATGATCTGCTAATAATCTGTCAAAACTTAATTATGAAAACTCAACAAACTTTTCCAAAAATAGAAAAAAAAGGAAAAGCTAACATCCAATTCATAAATATTATAGTATGCTTAAATGTTTTTCAAAAATTGTCACTATTTACAAAGAGAACTTGTTCTATTGACCCTTTTTATTTTGAAAACAAAAGCCATAAATTGAGTTGTTTCTGTGAAATTTTTTAGCATTAGCTTAAGTTCCTTGATTTGTTTGGTGTTTTAACCCTGGAGCATCCAAGAAAAACTTTCTCCTGGCCTTTTGAAGTCAATGCGACAATTTTTTTTCTTCATTTTTTTTTTCATATAGCGAATCCGCTGCTCGATGCTTGTCCAAAAATGTGTTCATAAGATAGACGCCCCAGATGGGTGTGGGAGGAGCTACCACCAAATGTTTTTAGCCTGATTGCTACATGGAGCAGTGTCTGTGTATAATTCATTCATAATACATAGAAGACACAGAAGATGTTTAGAGATTGGATTAATTCATTTTAAAGAGCTCTTGGTAATCTGAATGAGATCATTCAGAGATTCTCCCGGTAACAGGAGTTGTATCTGAATGACAGGTGCTTTTGCGTTGTTTTCATATATATCCCTGTGACCCAGTTTGACGACTTGCTGCCCTGCATTAGTCTGAGAGGGAAAAACATAAGAAAACAGTTAGAGGATCGTTTTATAATTGTCTCAATACAAATAAAAGAATGATCAGATCTTCCTCCATGTTGGATTTGGACTCCACGGGCTGATAGAGTCACTGAACACATCATGTTCCCGAAGCTGAATCCCTCATGGTTGACGCAACGTTCCATTTTTTGGCCAAAGTTCCAATTTTTGAATTCTGGACACCCTGCGACACTTAAATTGCGCTGCTACTGGACCAACACGGCGCGCCTGACGCTCAGGCCGCACCGCAGCACGTGAGATCATGTCTGTACTATTGATTTACCTTGAAACTAGACGCCTCTACCGCACAATGTGCGTTAAGTGTAAGCGAAGCTTAATAATTGTTTTTAAAAAAAATCTGTTTCGAATAACATTTTTGAGAACAAAAATCCAAAGAGAAAGTTGTGCTGATGCGAACAGATGGACCACAGGATTACCTTGTTTTTCTGCATATTTCCAGAGCTTGCTCTAGGAAAATAAGTTACTGGCTTGCTTTGCTCATATCACATGACCACAACTGTCTGTATCGGTGATTTTCAACAAATATGTTTTGTTTAATCAATTTGAACTCAGTTTTCCTCTCAAACATTTATTTATTTGATATTTATACTTTTTCTCGTATTCTCATGTCATTTTCCAGATGAGAGAACTAGTTTATATTGTATTATAGAATAACGATACCAGAGGCTGATGAAGAGTCCAACATTTTAGCTTGTTCTTGCCCATCGTCAGCTAAAGTGCTAGTTTTTATGCTATTTTTGATTTGTTAAAGACTCTGAAGATGTCTGACCCTCTTCAAGATCTTTTTAAAGATAAGTGTGGGCTCTTAAACCTTATTCATTTTAAAAACATCCACTGTATTCAAAGAGTTTGGATTGCCTTTATGCAACATGAATAAATTGCTTTTTCCATCCCTAGAGTCAAATATAAATGGGCATGTCACTCAATTTACCTTGGTGTATTTATTACATTAAAACTAATTAAAATACAGTGAGGCAGGTGAGGTAATTTGATAACCAAAAACTGATATGTTGAATATTCTGTTTTGTATAGTTAAGCAACAAATAGTGCTTCTCTGTGCTTTTTTTTCAGCTCAGGTTGTGTTGTGTGCAAATTGGTTTGATGCAGATGCTGTGTGGTCGCTCCACTTCACTGCTTTTTTCTTTCTTTTTTTTTTTTTGACAACACTTTAGATTAAATGGTTGCTGAAATTCCAAGCTTTGCACTTTGGGGCAATAATTTGTTCAAAGCTGCCATATATGACACACGTTTGTTTGCTTTTAGCCTCGCTGTTGTTTGAGTTTTCACTAAGATGCATGTATGCAGATTATTAAAAACCATTTTGGAGTTGTTCTTTTGCATCGTGAACATCAATCTGGAACGTGACAAAGACTCAAACTGTTCCCAAAACATTCAGCATATCCAGTGTTCCCTCTGGATGGTTGACGTCAGCCACGAAGGCACTTCCTTCTCAGGTCTAACTTAGCGTCCAACTGGAGAAAAGTCTTTTTTTTTTTTTTTTTTTTAAATCTATCTGAACTATATTTGAACACTTGAAGATTAGTTGGATCACACAACCGATACAAAGAAAACTGTGTCATGGCTTCACTGCTTTCTTTCAGCACTCTATAAATGGCATAATGACTTCATTGTGCTGAGCGCTATGTGGATTCCACTTGGCATTGACTTTTTCTTTTTTCTATGTAAAAATGGAGGAAAGTCCTGCTGTTTTAGCTCCAGACTTGAAATTGAAGAAGTAAATTTGCGACCTGTTGGGCTCAGGAGGGCCATGAAGCGGCCCAGGGGTTTAATCACAGCAGTATTGCTTTGGTCTCCACCTTTCCTCATTGAGGAGTTTTTCAAGCGTAGACCTTTTAAGATCCAGAAAACTGTTTTTTATGTAATTACAGCCCCTTTTATTTGGTGATAAACAATATTTATTTGAACAAAGCACTTGTTTTTGTGATTTCCTTCTTCCGTCCAACCATTGTCTGCCACAGACCTCCATCTTCTCAGTCACCTCTTCCAGGGTTTTTACAGTAATCCGGTTGTTCCTCCAGGTTGAACAAATCATTACCAGAAATGTATCCAAGTAGCATTTGAGTCAGATGTCTAAAACATATCTGCTGTTGATGCAGACAGCCAGTACCTGAATGGAAGAAATTGGTACCATTTAACGAAGACAGACTTTACAGACTCTGAAGGAAGCTCTTGTAATTTGCTTGTATCCATAAATTTAACTACTCATTTAAAACCCACTTTTCTATCGATGGGTGAATATTAGTAAAAACCAATTTGTTTTTGACTTTTACTCCAGTCTTTAATACTTCCTACATTAACCCTTTAAAGCTACGCTCACACCAGGCATGTGACGTAGGTTCATGAACATGATAAAAGGCGCATCCTTGAATGCACATTTAGCCCTTAATGGTCACACTGGACAAGCAGGGAGGGGCTTCTTCGTCTTTTTTCTACTGTTTCCTAGCGCGTTTCCACCACTTACAGTTGTAAGAGCTTGCTGTGAAATGTCGTAGCCCCACAAATCTGGTGACTTTTGCTCAAGGCTTTTCTTTCACAGCTCTATTCCAATGAAAGACTTTGTCTTATAATTCCGGCCGAGCACAAACTGCAATTATTAATTTCTCCTTCATGATCGATTTGCAACCGGTTGGCACCTCAGTGATTTAAAAAGAATGTCATCCGTACATCACAAACAAGTCCACGTCCATGATTGGCCAAAGTTCAACTGGTTTAACTTTAAGCAGGCTTTTTGCACGTAGAGCCCAAAAATAAACTTAAAAACTTGCACAGCGGTGTGTGAACACAGGAGTTTTGAATGGGAGAGTCAAAAAGGTGCGTCACTGTAAGCGGCCCCTTGAACATGCGTTTTCAAGGGCGGTGTGATCGTAGCTTAATACGCTACCAACGATATTGTCAGGGACAACTAAACAACACATACCTTTGAACTACCGTAGCTCCTCTATCGTTTATGTAATGAACATAATTCCAACAGGTACTGACGCATAGAAAACCAGCTTTGTGAGTTTCGCAACACTCTGCATTATCAGTGCAAAGCCAGCATGAAAAGCTGATTTCTGAATCAGCTAATTCACATTGATAACTTAAACGGTGGAAGAGTGCCGTCCACTTCGGTGTTAAAAGGTTAACATAATTTTAGCAAACTGTAACGCAGAAAAAAGTGGCTTTATGCCGGTATTCAGCACCTTAGTTGCTTTTCTCCACTTCAGAATCCTCTGTAATTGTGTTAATTTTGATTCAAAGAGTGTCAACACTGGAGCTAAAGCTGGAGGGTTAAAAAACTAGAAGTTAGAGAGAAAAAAATACAGGTAAGCTAAAGTTCTCTTTAGTTTCTTTTCAGATATAGAATTATTTTGACCAGACCTTATTCGTGGAAACAAAAATTCCTCCTCGTTTACAAGTGACTTATTTAATTTCCCAGTAAAATTAACTGATAAAAAAATATTTTAAACGATTGAATGATTAGGTCTCCTTAGAAAAGGTATGATAGATCCTTTACTAGTATTTTTTAAAATCCTGTTTACGTGATTGTTCAACTTCCTGGAATCTGTGAATAAAATCTGAATTACAGTGTAGATGGTGGTTATCATTTCCACGTGCAACAGCCCGACCTCTCCGGTGCATTTTAAGCTCACACAAGTGGAACAAATAGCTCAGTTTTACATTCATTTTAAATTAATGACACTTTCCTGCAAAGAAATGCAAATTTCCATATAGCAGAGTGCTTCCTGAAACAGGACTGAGGGAAGGAATGCAGAAAAAAAACTCATGTTTCAGCCGTTTTTGCAGCAGCTTAACAGGCCGGGCTGTGGTATTCCCCAGTCGCACAGAAAGCTTTCCTTCTATAATGGAAGCCTTATTGGCTTTGGGGTGTTGGAGGAGCGGGTGGCGCAGTCATGCCACGCTGCAGTTCAGTCCAGTTACACAACTTCCTGTTTTTAGCCTTCGATATCATTGCATAGCTATGTGGGTCACCCCGTCTCCCGAAAGAGCGCCGAGAAGGCCAAATGTGCTGAAGGCCAAGAGCCGCGCCGCTCTGAATTAAAAATGTTGTGACATTTGTGGTCCTCTAATTGCGTGCAATAATCCTTGCAATTAGCATAAGCCCAAGGAAACAATGAAAGACTAACAGTTTGGGTGGCACTGGGATAATTCAGCTCGTCTTTGCTGTCGTTCGAATCAAGATGTTTGTGTTGCATTTGAATGAACGTCCGTCTCATGGAACATTAGAGCCTCAGATGGGTTCTGACAAGTTCCTCGACCTGCTGGCTAGGAAAATCTGTGCTGTTTCCGAGTCGTGCCAAGATCTGTAAAAAGATAGGAATGCAAACAGGAAGATGACTTTGGTGCTAAACTTTTTAGAGGCCAGCCAGCCAGAGCCGCACGCTTTCATTTCCCATTCATTCAAGAGAGGACTGCTGCGTCAGGGCGCCGCTGCATGTCTGAGAGACCGCTCTGCTGTGTGATCTGAGCCCAAGCTGCTGTTGACTCCACGTCGGCCATCCAGATCTCCACGGGACTTGGCCCGAAACTCAGAGATGCATGATGGGAGAGACAGAGATGTTTGATGTAAACTGCCACATCACTTCGCTGGTGCCCCTGACATAACGCTTTCGACCAAATCTCAGAAAGCCTTTATTTCCGGGCTTATTGACCTTTAGCGAGTGTCTGTTGTGGAACCACAGCTGGTTGGTTCACTTTTGAGCAAAGAAGAACTTAAAAATCACCTTGTGAGGACGTTGTCCGTCTTGCTGAGATGCTTTGACCTTTCCTGGCAGCAGAATGAAGAGCAAGCATCAAAGCAACAGGAAAACGTGTCATTGGCATTTTTCCATCTGGAAACAAATCTGTGCAGAGCGCAGGATGAATCATCCATGTGGAGTTCATGCCCTGTGGGACGCCGTGTTACCAGGATCTTCATTTCTGCTGGAACAATTTTTTTTTTCTGTTTACCTGTTAGAACCACTTATTTTTATGAACAAATTTTAGATCAATTTGAAAAAAGAAACAAGTGGAGTCATTAGAAAGGTTGTGGGTTCAGTTCCCTCTTTTCCTGCCTTTGTGTCAATGTCCTTGAGCAAGTCACTAAACCCTACATTGCTCCTGGTCCTATGGGTATAGCCAGAAAAGCTGTCATCAGTGTGAGATTGTGTGTGTACATCGATGAATGGAACTGTAAGGCACTTTGGGCCTTATAGCAAGGCAGAAAAGCGCTATATAAGTAAACAGTGGTCCCTTGTTCATTGCAGAGTGACGTTCCAAAAATAACTCACAATAGACAAAATCAGCAGTTTCTTACAGATTTTTTAAGGCTATAAAACTCCTCACTACGCACTTTTCTCTCTTGCTCTCAAAGTTCCAAAAAGATCCAGTTTTGTAGAATGAAAAAAAAGATCTGGTTGCAATCGTAGATTCATGTAAATTTGGCAAATGGAATGCATTCTGTACAGGAGAAACAGTATGGAGGGGATTGATTGATTGAAGTTCAACAGCTTATCAGGCCAACACAGTGTACTGTTTGAAAAACAAAAAAAGAAAGTAAAATTGCTCTAAAGAAATCGATAGAAAATGGGTTACTTCTGGCTCTAAGCAGATGAAGTCAATTCCGTCGCCTTTTTTTTTTTTTTGGGTGAAATGGACGCTGCCATGTTGAAGCCAGACGTTGTCTGTAAGCAGTGATTGGTCCGACTCAGTCTGAGTCTTCATTTCTGTTAAATCGTGTGTGAGTCTGTTGGAAGTCCACACCTCTACCACTTGAAAGCAGTCTTCACAAAATCTGTCAAACATTGGACCACCTATTATGATTGAGGCATCTGATTGGCCAGTTAACTTTCACTACAGAAAAAAATGTAATCGAAAAAATGTATATTTACAAAAGCATGTTAAAAAAAGTATCAGAGCAAGAATGGTTATTCTGACTAACTAATAAACTGAGTAATAGCTGTTTATCTTTCTATAGAAGTCTGTGGGATTTTAGCTTTAAGGAGCCAGCTAGTACTTCCTGTTTGGAATGTCGTGGGGGAGGGGTTATTTAGTCCAGTTCTTACGTACAGTCAGTGTTTGGGAGTAAGTCCATCCTCACTCAGTGCAATGCATGAACCAGCTTTATAATGAAAGTAAACATATGCCTAAAGTTTAGTTCGGAAAATGTAACTCACCTCTGTATTTTAAAATAAAAGACTACTCCTGAAGGTGAGTTTTTGAGCTTTTCTAAAATACTCGAGTTGCCTTTTAAATGACAACTGATAAACAACTGATTACTATATAGCGCCGCCTATTTGTCCAATTTTGGAGGTTCTTTTTGAAGTTTAGGTGGGTGCATTTTTTGTGCAGTTTTGTGCAACATGGGATTATAGAAGATTTACACACTGCTCCAAAAAAACCCTCGTGGATCTTTTTGTAAAACTTGAATTCAATTCTAAATAATTGTGGCAAACTGTTGAGCTGGAGCAGATTTTGAGACCTGAAGAACTGTATTTTTTATATGTGGAGAGGAAAAGTAATCACTAAAACATTGCAACCCCCCCCCCCTTTTTTTTTGTTTTGTTGTATTTGATTGAAGACATTTCTTAGCACTGAATGAAGACTGAACAGCATAGATTCCTGCTCACAGGCCTCCAGTGCTTCCCACATAGTTAAGTCATGACTAATGCTTCTGCATGACATTATGGAAGAGTGTTTTAAACGGCGAGAAAGAAAGAGGGAGAAGGGAGAAGGCGCTCTGGTCGATCAATAATTCATGCTCTGCAGATGATCTGTGAATCGCAGTGGTAAACAGGTTTTTATGGCTTTTAAATCAGCTGCGAAGCGTCCCTCCCCAAAACCGCAAATGACTCTGCTGTTGTGGCTACAATCCGGCTTTTGGCCCTAAAACTTTTCGACATTTTTCCCTTTCGTATCTGTTGGCCATGGGGGTGGGGGGTGGGGGGTATTAACTGGTGCACATTTGGGGCCCTTCCCTGCCTCTCCGATTTGACGATTGATGATGTGGAAAAAGGGCCTTGGCATGACAGGCACCAATTTAGCGCTAATTGTATTGTTTTCCACCAGGAAGCTTCCATCTGAGAAGTAATATCTGGAAGAAATGAGTTTGCACTAAGCAACATAGCACACATTATGTAGATGGAGTGGGAGATGGAGGAAGGAATCATGCAGAATTTGCCTTTTTTTCCTCTGATTCTTCAACGGATGTTGGCTATCTTGTTTTTTGGGTTGAAGAGATTCTGCTTCTCTGTGCCAAAATGGCTCTGAAAGCAGTTTTGCACTTTTATTATTGTACTATTTTCTTTGCCTCCCCCATTCTTTAGGTTATTTTTAATTTGTGGTTGCAGCTTTCACCGACCAAACTTACTCCTCCCCCCTCTTCTTCTCCCCATAATAAGAACATGCAAAGTGTGAATTTTTTATCATGTTATATAAGAAGCCCCAGCACCCCCAGAGACCCATGTCCTGGTTCTGGTGCGTTCAAAACAAGCACAGAAGAAAAGAGGAAAAGAGTGTGGGAGGGTACCAGTGGAGATGGAGGATAAAAGAAAGGGAGGATCGCAGAAGGGCAGAGCGGAAGGAAAATGAAGATGACGTTGGAGAAGCGGGAGAGGATGGCGGAATAAATGAAAGCAGGAGAATGCATGCAGCAGAGGAGCCTGTGGGGGGAGATCTTCCCATTAAGAGGCACACTGCTCGGCGCTCTGATATCAGGGTTCTGTTGTGACGCCAGACAAGAATACTTCAGGACGACACCGGGGCCACCAGAGAAAAGGCTCCTCTGTGACTGATATGCAAATATGGCGCATGACTGGGGCAAATGGAGAGACAAATGATGGAAGAGGACTCAAAAGACAGGAGATTGAAGGAATGGTGCCATGGTCCTGCACTGTTGGGGTAACCAGGAAGGTTCTACCAAGCAAACTTCACTGATGGAGCTTCTGAGCCATGGCGCTCTATTGATGTGTGGAAGTTCTTAAAGTCCCAAAATGAATAGTGACTGGCCAGCTACTGAACATAATATTTTAATGCAACCTGGAATTGCACAGATTTGTGTTGTGTTTTGTTGTGAATTTTGGAACAAGAAAACATAGACACGGCATGACTTTTGGCCCAATCCTTTTAAGCGTAAACACTGAAAAAGCCAAAACGCCATTAAACATTTTGAACGCAGATGAGGCCGGTTCTATTATGCGGTGTGCAAGGTCAGCCATGGTGGTGTGGTCTTCACAAAAAGCGCTCTGCATGTTTAAGCTCCGCTTAACACTTTTACGTTAAATCCCATTCCTTTTTCTGATCCTCATGTTTTTTTTATTATTATTCATTAAACGATTCAATTTATCATAATCAATGCCTTTTTAATTGTTTTCCCTTTCAGCCTATGTGACGATGCTCTTAAACAATAACTAGAAACTTTGTCCGTTCATATCTGAGTACATATGAGCTGTTTAATAATTGGTGAAATAACTACATTTACCAAATATTTGTTTCTAATATGGTTTTAAAACTTAGATGGGTCGTAGTTTCTATAGCTCATCTATATAGGGTTAGATGGAGACCACTGCCCTAATGAGAGCAGCTGAAAGATGAAGAAAAAAACTCCAATGATCAATGGCGAGGACCATGAAATCCTTTATGTCGCACAGTATGTATGAAGTCACTCCTCTTTTTCTCCATTTGCTAATGGTCTATTGAAGTATTGCGAAGATAAAACTAGAGCTTTCGATTTATCATAAGGGGCTGGTCCAACCCTGGTCGCTAACATTTACCACGCCACTTTGTTGTTGCTGCTGATCTGCTGATTTGGGAGGTTTCCAGGTTCTGACTGGCTGACCGAACTCTTGTGATCAGGTAATCGGCGGGATGCAGACCAGGGACCGAAAAACAAACAGGGTGGGACGGCCCTGCTTTAAGGGATGATGCATCGGTAAACATGTCGAACTGCAGAATAAAGACTGGCAACTGATGAGCAAACAGGCTGCAGTTGTGAGTGCAGAGATAACACCGTTTGAGACTGTTTTTATTTTGCGACCTCCTACGGAAGGCTAAAGGGAATTGGATTCTTTTTATTATTGGTGTAAACATGTATTTTAAACAAGGGTAGTGGTAAGCATGGGTACTGACTCAATTTTATCCAATGCCCATGTCAGACTGGTATTTTTGAGACGGTGTCGGTGCGTTAACTGTGCTCGAACTAGTGACAGTTTTTCCTAAAAACCAAAGTGTGTCAAAGCAGCGTCCCTGGATGAAGGTGAGAACTTGGATGTGGCTACGACTCTCATAAACTTTCTGATAGTTTGCAATGGTACGCTAAATTCCTGTTTTACCATATGCTAATGTAAACACATATTTCACCGCTCATTGCCATGACGACGATCTTTTCAGAGCACTGTACACGTCAATCACATCCATAAGGTCATTGAAGTAGAATCTTTTTGCTGTAAAGTACGGCCAAACTTTCTCTCACTTTGCCTTTGCCATTTTGACTGAAGCTCCGCATACCTTCAAGGCCCCACCCATTTTGAAATGAGTCCGCCCACAATTGCTGTAAAGGTAGAACAATTGGTTAGACTTACACTGCTGAGAAAAATACAAGTGATGGACATGTCCAAAACAAAGCACCAAAATGAAGTTTGAACATTTATGTTTTTACACGTTACCTGTAGTAGCGTATACCTCGGTACCGGTATGAATCTGCCACAGAATTTTGCTATCCATCCTTACATAGAGGTGTTTCTAGTATTGGTATAATAATACTGACCTTTACCTGGTCCAATAGGTTAAAACCACAGAAATAGGTATAAACTAGATGACAATTTTTAATGTCACCAAAAGGCATCTGTACGACGAAAATAAAGAGTGAATTGGTCTGATACAACTAGCCTTGAATGTGCTCAACTCTACTTCTTGTTAAAAAATTGGCATCATGGAATTTAGTAGGAATTGTCTCCTTTCCGAAATCAGCCCCCAGTGGTCATTTGTGGAACTGCAGTAGTGATACTTGAAGGTTGGTTTTATAAAAATGGATTTTTTTTTCTTTAAGGTTGTAAAGTTTCTCAGCAGAATTTCCCCCATCGTTGTCGTTCAGTGGCCACATGTGTCTCTGTGATTGCATCAGGCGACTCTCAGGTAGGAATGAGTGTGAACAGAGTGTCCTTTAAAGACACAGCTGTAAAAGTCACAGCGCCCCCAGGCTTGACGATGCCCGTCATGTTGTTGTTTTTTGTTAAGGAGGAACAGAAAGAAATGTGAAAAACCCATAAAGAAAGAGAAAAATAATGAGTCTTTACTGGTGCCTGAACCAAACATCAGCTGAGAACACCAAATCAACATCTGAGCATTTTATTTTGTCCTTTGTCACATTGCCTTAATATTTCAACACCATTAGAGCTTATTATTCACATCTCTGATTATCTTATTTGCTGCTTTCTTCATTTCGTCTTTTGGGGCTTGAAGTCAACCTAAATGTTTTTTATCAGCTAAAGAATTCTTCAGTACCTTCTGCTTTGTCGTAATAAGGACTTTTTGCACCTTTACAAGTGTTTTATTTACTCAGAAACAACACCACATTTTATCTTACTGAAACTTTGTCTTTATTTAGATAGTTTTCTTTGTAATTGTGAGGAACTCTTTGGCTTCTTGAGTTGGAAATCTTGTTTTACTCCTAAAAACATGATGAGCTGTGGCATTGGCCGCTCCGAGGAAAAGCTCTGAAAAGAATTTGATTATTATCGCTCCATGTCAAAACATGCGAGAAATAATGAGAGGACCTTGGCAAAAGCCTCATATGAAGGAGCTGTTGATTTTATTATTTGCCCGCCAATGTTATCATGATCATTATGTCCGTACCGCCTGCATGATCCTTACATGATTGGCCTGTTCCAGCTAATGAAGCTCACTTCGAAACCTGTCACCCTGCCAAAGCAGAGCCTCCACTTGATTGCTTCTGGTCTAAGTAATTTATTTATTTTCATTAACAGAAACATTAGATGTCTTTTCTTACCGGATATGGCAAATCCGTTAATGAACATGCCAGTTAAAAGAAGATAAAAGCAGCAGTTAATTATCTCCTTGAACATCCTGCAGGACAGATTCATTCCCAAAAAAAAAAAAAAAAAAAAAAGAAGTCATTACCACCGGCTCGACTCATCAGTGTGTTGATCTGAGAGGCTGTTTGCAGGGTTCACAGGATCCAGAATCAAAGGAAAATGTGCTTCAGGATCTCATTAGTTAGCACAGTTTTTTTTTTTTTGGAAACTAAATTTCAAGTTGCACAAAATTCCGGTGAAAAATTAAAAGCAGACTTTGACAACTGCCGGCTGCTACTAAAGCAATGATTTCTATTTAGACGTTTGCTTGTAGTGTATACTGGTAACAAATGAGTCCCTGCAGTGGGAAAGTAGACACGAAAAGGTCAAGCGAGCACAGGCATCCAAGCTTAAACTTGAACATACTCTGATTAAATGTGTGTCACAGAGGTTTTTTTCTGTTTAGTCAAAGATGGCGTCCACCTCGGTTCAAAATACAGGGGATGGGGTATTTCAAACACTTTGTTTGGACTTTTGACCCAATTGAATCAAATCAAATTGCATTGAATACCCCTCTGGTCAAAATGTCAAGGATGGAGGATTACAAACACTTTGTTTTAGCTATTGATCCAGCTGAAATCAAATCAAATCAAACCAAATGAATTTAAGCGAAATCAAATCAGACCAAATCAAACAAAACAAAACCAAATAAAATTGAACTAAATTAAATCAAACCAAACTAAACGAAATTGAGCAAAATCAAATCAGACCCAACCAAACCAAACCAAACCAAATGAAATCAAACCAAATCAAATTTGGTTAACTTTAATTAAATCAAACCAAACCAATCTAAAACTAATTCAACTTGTTTTATGAAAAATGCTCTTTATACCTAGCGCAGCTTAAAGTATTTTACAATTTAAAACTAAAACCTAGACACAGAGGAAGTAAGCTAAAACCCAACCCACCCCTTACTCTTCCTCCTCCCCTCCCTCAACACATGCATCCCATGATCCTACACACAATGAATAAAAGAAACTTTATGTTTGGCTCTGCTGCGAGGAAACAGTATATCCGGAATCTATTCGTACCAGGAGCCAGCTCAGCCACAGGAACAGTGCCCACCCAGACCGGGACACAGTGGTAATCCTTAAGATCATAGTTTACATGTGAGCAAAAAACAAAACAAAACAAAAAAAAGACTTCAACCACTACGATAAAAAGTGACTTTCATCTAAAGACTGTTTTTAAAATAGCATTCAGTAAGGTCAGACGAGAAAAGACTCTAGTGTTCATGTTTGCAGCCTTCATTAGAAGATCATCTAGTGTAGCTGTAATCGCGCAGCTCAGTGTGGTTTCGTATATTCATGGAGAAACTTTCAAAGGCAGCAGTGCACCAAAAACATCTAAAGAAGCCTCTGTGAGCGTGGAGGGCTTTTGCTTGTCTGGATGTGTGTGTGTGTTGCAGCACCACTCCAAACAACGGCACATTCTTTTTAGAGCAGCTCTTCTTTGTGAGGTGTGTTTTTCCAACCTGCCTTCTCCAATGAGCCGCCGCACCGCGCACTAATGTAGCACACTGCGCTAAAGTTGCCCATTAACGCCACAGCATTTTTAATAGAGGTGATGAAAGGGGCTTAAAGGTTGCCAGAGGCTGCTCTTCAATTTGTGGCCAAAGAAAGCGGGCCACATCATTTCAACTCTTATTTTCATTCCCACCTACTCTGCTTGGAGGGGAGGGCCAGTACTCAGGGGGGGTAAAGGAAGGTAAGAAACTTCATCTTGTTACATCATCGCATCAAATGTACCCCTCTGAAAATGTATTAAGTCTTCTGGCTACTCTTGATAACTACAACGGAGATGAAAGTTGATTTTTTTCCCCAAACTGAATGAATGCAGAAAGGGGAAAGGCAGCAGGATCGTCAGCTGATAGGCTGGGGGGAACGATGCCCTCTGTAATCATCGGTCGTCCTGTTTAGTCACGGTCCTGGTAATCTCAGCTGACCTTGGCTGCCGCTTGTGTTTCTGCGCATTAATATGCGCACAGTCAAGAGATCGTCTTTGAAGACCCATTCCGAAGAAAATGATGCTTTTGGTGTTTTTTGACCTGATGAAATCCCTGAAGGGAATATCAGTTCAAGAACCTCCGATATGAATGTTTTAAGTCCAACGTTTGGCTTTGTGAGTGCACCCCGTGCACGCACATCTACAAGAGTGCAGATAATCTGTGCCAAATGAAGAGATTTGTTTCTCTGACAAACATTTCAGCACATTCTGTTCTGTCAAAATTTAATAACAGTTACTTTCTTTCTCTCTCTTTAACCATTCAAGAGGAGAAAATTAAGTTCTGCTGCTTTGTCTGTTTGAATGTTCTGCAAAAAGACTTAAAGGGTTTGAAATGTTCGATATATTTGGGCACCAACTTGTGTTTTTTCTTTCCTCTGCTGCAAAAATTGCCACAAAACAGCACAAATTACAAAAAATGTCTCCTGTTCTCCATGATCTGACAATAGTTTTGGTTTGGTTTAACTAGAACCCCGATCTGCGTTCCTTCCAGCACTACCAAAGGAGTTCCACTTTGACATTTTGAGACTCTTGCACTGATATTCAGGAGAACAGATGGCGTTTCAGTTGAAGCTGAACTTTGTTTCATCCAAACAAAGAAAACTTTGTGAACTGCTGCTTCAAAGCTACTTTCATGTTTCCTTTGTGGATTTATGGTCATTTGGGTTTAGGTTGGATTAGTCAACATCAACTTGCTGACCTCTGTGCCAGATAAACGGCAAGACCTTACTTCTTAAGAAATAAAAACCTCTTCATGTGTGAATTTTCAATGTAATGGTCATTCAATGTCCAACTGATGTGGGTCCTTTCAATGTGGAAGATTGGTGGTTTCACTGTTGCTCTGCTTTCAGTGCTTGTTCAGAGGCAGTACTTTGACTTACTTGGCTATTAAAACTAGTTCGGAACAAGTACAAACTCTTCGTTGGGCCAGAACAAATCGCTGTTTTTGTTGGTTACACCAGTCTTTAGGGGTTTAGCAGGCTTACAAACAAGGTAGGAAAGGACTTTACAAAGTTGACCCAAAGAGAAAATCCATTGTTTCTTGGCTTTTTGGTCTCTAAAATTCCAAAAATTAAAAAGGGAGTTTGGTGATCAGACAACCCTACAATATCAACACTCGAAAATATACATTGGATGATAACAAACAGATGAGTCATCCATTTGTAGAAGTCTGAAGAAGTTGAGAATTCCTATGAAACTCCTCGTTGCTTCTCAAGAGTGTTTCCTTTGTTTCTGTCTTATCAGTTGTTTTCATTTGTGTAATGAATTATTTGACATATTGATCTATTGAAAAGGGTGGTATAGTGGTTAGCACTTGGCTCACAGCAAAAGGCCCTGTTTCAAATATCCATTGTGTCCTTTCTGTGTGGAGTTTGCATGTTCCTCTTGTGTATTTGTTCATGTTTTCAGGACTCTCCGGCTTCTCACAGTAAAAACAAAAGACAAAAAACAAGCAGCATAGGCTAACTAATGACTCTAAATTGTCCCCATTTGTTATTATAAGTGTGTGTGATTGTTTATTTATTGTGTGGCCCTGAGGTGGATTGGTGACCTGCCCAGGGTGTACGCAACCTTCGCCCGACAGTGCCTGGAATAGGCTCCAGCGGCCCGTATCCAAAAAGCGATTAATCAGGTTTTGGAAGATGGATGGTATCAGTCTCTTACCTGACCTTTAAGGAAAACCTTTGCCACCACTTGACCAGCTCAGTTGCCTTGTGGTAGTGTCCACCCTGAGACTGGATGGTTGGTGAGTTTGGGCTTGACCTGGTCGGTTTGGCTCGGTTTCCCAGAGTTTGAGGCCAAAGACTTTAAAATGGGACCTAATGGACCCGTGGTTGTTAGTGAGAAAGCGATGCCTGTGTCCCTGCTTGATACTCAGCGTTAAGTGGTTGGATTGGGGGGTTAAACCACCAAATGGTTCTCGACTGCAGATGTATTTGCAGCTCACTGGTCCCCCAGGGGATGGGTCACGTTTTACACACCTAGTTGCATGACAGCTCATTGGACTTTAATTTTAACTCGTCAGCTCCAATTATAGGTTGGTTGCAAAAACTTGGGCTTGAAGCTACTAGAATCTTTATTTTTCGAGACGAACTGAATTTGAGCGTTCAGTCACTCTCGCCCTTTAAGCTGCCATAGCTTCCAGATACTCAAACCTCTATGCCTGACCAGAAGAACGCATTCCACCTCTATCTGACTGAGAACCAAAGCTTCAGACTCTGAGTTGCTGCTCCGACATTTTACATTAAATGTGAATTTGAACTTGGAAGTAACTTTTAATATAAATAAATAATAACTTTCTTCTTCCTTTACCTGGACATCTGCTTTTTGTAATGTTATCTGTCTTACTTATTTTATTAGTTGATGGGCTTTTTGTAGAAGGATGTGGAGGTATGAACAAAGCACAACAGAAAAGATTTTCATAGTTCAAGGAAGGTTTTTGTTGTTTTTGTAGACTTGATTGTCGACTCTTTAAACTTTGAGCAATTTTTTGTGTTTATGAGCTCATTTCCACTGAAATACAAAAGTTTAATCTCCTTCGTGTCCAGGATGTCTTGTTTTGGCGTTTGCCTCCAAAGTCAAGCGCTGTCGTAAATGTTGCATGAAGCTTGTTGGGAATTGTTGTTTCGTGGTCGCTGATGCTTTACGCAGTGCTGCGCTTCCATCCTTGAGCAGCAGATGAACCTGAATATTCAGAGGAAGTTTGGTTTTGGGAACTGGTGACACCTTGAAAGTCCTGACTAGCCACAAGCTCCCATTCGGCAGCAGCAGAACATTTCCTGAGTGAGAAAGTCAGCGGAGGGAAACTGCATTATTTATTGCTCTCAATTCTTCCACTGCAAAGACTTAGCTTTGATTTTGTTATGCAGAATGAGTGCTTCTAATTGGCACTTGTACATTAGATTTTTTCCTTTTTTTCCTGCAGAAGACGCCATATACTTAAACTAATCGTAATTATTTCCTCCCCTGAAGTAAGAATCAACCTTTTATGTGAACCTTTTTAGCACCATTCTGCTTTAGCTCCCTGGTTTGCCCTCGGATGTTCATATTTTTAAAGTAGTCAATCCTGATTTAATTAATTTTCTATATGCAAATGTGCGCTCATAGTGCCAGGATCCCCATTTTCATTTTCTTGCCTTTTTTTCCCTCTGTGAAAGGTGGATTTATTATAAATTCAATCTACATTAAGCTTCTAATTTGCTTATGCTCTATACCTTTTTTTATTGGTTATGCATGTCTGCATGCACAAATTCACCCTGCCTATCTCTCGGAGCGCTGCTGCATGTGGAGGGAGAGGATGGGCTGATTCTCATTCTGGTCTTGTAATTGGAGTAGAGCAGTGCTGGCTTTTTTTAACAAAAGGAAACTCTGCTTGTTGTCAGACATTTGTATAAAGATAAGAAAATTATTGGTTTTCTTTTGAAAACTTTGTCTTTAATAAATTCATATCTACATAAAACCTTTTATGTGTCAAATTTTAATCAAGAAAAAGAATGTATAAAGACTATACTCCACAAAACACTGCTTTTTGACATTATATATAATATTTTTCAAGACTATAAGTCTCTCCGAAGTATAAGTCACAGACGCCAAAATGCATTAAAAAGAAAAAAATACATAGAAGTTGCATCTTTGGGAGAAATGTATTTAGTTCATGAAACAATGGAAAAATTGAATAAATGTCTAGCATATAAGCACAACATGTGAACAATTATTCAGATAACCACAGCATAAAGAACAAGCTAACAAGTCAGCTAAACTCTTTATACCACATTGAATTCTTCGTCTTCTGTGTCACTTTGTGCTTTTTAGTGGTTTTTAGTGAGAAAACAATGTACACATTAACTGATTTGTATTTTTTTTAATATCATGACTATATCAATGAATATAGTTGCAAACAATGCAAAAAAACTAATTTGTGCACAAAATAATTAACTTTTTCAGTGCATCATTTAAGGGTATTTGTGGTCATTTTCAGTCTATAGTAACCTTAAAAGTGTAAATGTCAAGCTTACTTATTCTCCTCATTTAACTTTTAAGGACAGAAATTTAACCCAAAACCTTTGTTTATAAGACACACATACTTAAAGGTGTGATTTCTAACATGGATTTGACTCGGTAAAAATGAAGCCCGAAGTGGCAAAGACTCCTCTACCTTCTGGTTGCCTACCTTCCCAAAAACAAAACAAACATAAATATGTGGAAATTTGAGATGATCAAATCAGCTCAAAAAGGTTCCTATAGGTTGTCATAAATAACACCAAAAATAGAATTTACAGAAATTGCCAGAAAAAAAATAAAATTATTTACCAGTTAACATGTGAGATGTTGCAGACAACGCCTAAATAACACACGCTCTTTGACAGCCCGTAACTCTTCAATTGATCACACAATCTACGTGAATCTGCTGAGTCCGACATGATGATCAGCGGCTTTACATATCAGCTTTGTTCGATTATACGGCATATTACTAACAAAGTGTGCATAACGGTGCAAAGCCAAGTTTCTCCACGACAGAATTGGCTGATATTTGTTGATTGCTTGTGGAAACACTTTACTTTTGTAAAGCCGCTAATGCTATGCTGTTAACTAGCTGTCCTGTGTGATCACGGACCGGTTTAAAGTTGGACAGAATTTTCACGGACCGGCCTTTAAGACGCGACGGATAAATACAGCAAGAGTAATTCATAGGAGGACATTCACAAAAACTGTACTTTCTAAATAATAACAGAATGGAATCCACTGTTTTAGCAGCGTCTCTGTAGCAAAACAGTCAGTGTTACACTGAAACTGTGACCCATCAGATGTTGTGCTCAATCCTCCTGACGTCTTAAAGCTGCAGCTTTAATTTCAATAATGATATATAAGGACAATAACCCAAAACATTAGACTGTTTTCAGGCATTTTTTTGTTATGATTTGTTATAAAATGTGATCATCTGGAGGTAGAATTAGGAAATCTCTACTAAATCTGTCCTTGTTTTCTCAGCATGTTTGCATTTGAGTTTACAGATGCATGACAGTAAAGATGTGTTCATACCATTTATAAATTACTTTTATGCAATTTCATTCTCCTAAAAAAAATCAGAAAGTTTTCAAAAAAGTAAAATGCCTAAGGTATTTCTGGTGTAAAATAGTGTTAGAATATGGCTGATAAAATATATGTTTGGCTAGTAGATTTTTTTTTTATAAAATGGCCAACTTGGCCAGTGTTTCAGAAAATTAAATTTCGGCCCTCTGTGAGGAGAGATTTTAGTTATTTAAAATCTGACAAAAACAGAGTAACGTGCATTGGAAATTACGCAAAAGACATGTTCCTTCTCAAACTGGAAATACCACCAGCCTTTTTATCACCTGAAGCAGTGCCACTGAGCATGCTCAATCTCAGACTGAAATAAATGACAATTCTCCAGCAAAAACAACAGAGTTAAGACCTTCACAGCAGCAACAGTCTAAACTATGAGAAGAAATTCAGAGAATTTGCTTTTAGTTCCTAGATTATTCAAGGATGTTGACAAAAATGTTTGCCAATTGTATCTTTGTTCTGTATAACTTGAAAACAATAGAATTTATTTGTAGAATTAATTCTTTGTTTTTAAATGGAACTGATCAAGCAGTTTAGTGTTCTGTTTGTTGATGTTCTCTTACTGACATTTTCATTTTAGTTTGTAATATTTATGCCTTTTTTGTTTGTTTGTTTTCTGGTGGACAAAACTGTTGCATTATGTTCCTTCAGTGCATCTGTTATGCTTAAAGCATGATAAAAACCTGCAGATGATTATACATTTCTGTAATGAGCCACAGAGCGTTCACATTTGACAGATATAGTTATTTGGTTTTTTGTTTTGTGAGAAATTAACATGCCAAAACACTTTAAAGCTTAAAAAAAGTAGATTCTTCATGATAAAGTCCCTTTAAAAGAGTTTTTTTTTTTATTTTATAGAAATTAGTGAATTCTCTTCTAACACCTGCCTCCAGTTAACTTCTTCATGTGTATCCAATTTGGGAACCTTAACTTGGCAGCTGGATTTCAACAATAAACACAACACATTTACAATTTTTTCAGCAGACCCCATTTTTAAAAAGCCGTTTATGGAGTTTATTTTTGAAAAATCATTCATTGTGATGAAGCACAAGCAAATAAAATGTCTAAGCTGCTTTTCTGTTCTGAAAAAATAAACTGCATCCACTGCTGCCTGCATAAATGTCACGAAACAAGAAAAGACCACTATTTACACACTATTTAGGTAGGTTGATAAATCCAAAGAGTCATGGAATTTTTTTTCTTTCCAGTGATCATTGCAGTTTTTACCCCAACAATTGTCAGTTGTTTTGCTCAACCCAGTGAGCTCCAGCCACCCTCACCGAATTAAACAATATTGCTCTTGTCA
>BSAI01000123.1:8949800-8992380 GCA_036245035.1 Adrianichthys oophorus
CTAATAGGAAGCTCTGGCTCTACTGTTGTTCCAGGCCACTACAATTCCCCGGATGGATAGACAGGCACACACAAACTCACACACACCTGTGTATTAGTGGGTTAGTGTGTTCACCGAAAGTGAGGTTTTGAGTGTGCAAGTTAAACCTGTCTGTATTTGGCAAAGATTGTTAAGTAAATCCCTGTAAACCTGCGAGTTTCCACCAGTGCTGCTAAATTTCTTGTATTCAACCTTGAACACATATCTATCTTGAAAATGAGTCACCGTCTGTGACTGATGAATTATTGGCGAAGGCCCCAAGTGATTTGCAGCATGGGTGCCCTTCTCTGTGAGGCTTTTTGGGGACCTCACTGTCCTTGCTGGTGTGAAGCTCCAATCATATCCGTTCGGTGTAATCTTCTTCCTCTGTCTGAACTGCAGGGACGCCCTCCCACTCTTGTGTTGAATGGTTTGCAAGACAGAAAAGAAAACAAACGACGTGGTTGTTTGCTGGTATTTAGTATAGTGGGAAAAAAAAAAAACTAGAGGCAAAAAAAAGTTGACATACAAGAGTTGACACCAGCCTGCATCATGACCATGCACGCCACTTCGCTTTGTTGCATATTCCTGCCATCTCATCATGTCACAGACGGCTGATGGACGCGGAGGCTGATGTGACGAGGCTCTCCGTCCATCTGGGCGCGCTCTATTTTCACCAACGCTCATTTTGCGGGGGCATTGGAGCAAAACGCCCAAATGGTAAGTCAGTGTCTGTAGTGGACCGGAGAGGTCTGAGTCACAGGCTTCCAGCGCCCACGCTGCCATGATACAGCAGCAAATAACAGACCGGCAGTGGAGGCAGTGTGGATTGTGTGGCCCATTCTTTATGTGTGTGTTCTCTCACACGTTTTGTACCTGTGTGGGTGGGTGAGAACATTTTAGGGGGGAAAAAAAAAAAAAATCCACACTGGTCGAGAGCACGCAGCCGTGTCTGCAATGCAGCGCTTGAGCATTTAATTATTTTCAATAGTCGATGTTGTTTATGTTGTGCATCTCGACGCCTCCCGAGGCTGTTTGTTAGATGAGAGGATTACTGGCACCATGGGGAACAGAAGGATGATTCTCTGATGATATAGTGCTGTCTCAGAAGGAGAAACACTCGCCATAATAGGATCACTTTAACTTCTGCTTCCCGTGAAATGTTCCCATTAAATAGGCACAACTTGGCAGTTAAGGTATAGATACAAGTCACTGTTTATAATTTAACTACTCCAGAGAATCTGAGCATCTTACAAGAGATATAATTGCCTCAGAAGACACAGAATCCCCCCTACAATCAGAGTTTGCAGTTTTTTACCAAAACAGATATTCTTGCAAGATTTTCTTTTTTTGGGTCATAACAATAAAATCCAATACAGTAAATTATTAGAAATATATTAAATATATTAGTAAAATTACCTATTGGCACACTTGCCAATCAACGTGCTAAATCTTTAATTCCAAAAGCTGACTCAGTTTGATTAAACAGGAGATGTCAAAACAACCAAAAACTTTCATCTAATTTACTTTCACACTGCATAACTGAGAGCAAGGTTGGGCGACATGACCACAATTCAGATCCCAACATAGCTAATTTTATATTCAGATAATGACACACCGACAATTTAACAATTTAGTTTATAAATTCAGTTAATGACGAGTTTATGAATGTGGACACGCAACTTGAAAGAGGGACCTGGCTACAGACAAGATGGTGCCTGTCATCATCGGCCGGAAGCAAAAATTATATACAACTTACCCTAACCCCAAAGAGTTCAGAATTGGTTAAAAAAAAAGCAAAAAAAAAACAAACCTTAAAATAGCTTATAACGGGAAAACTGTAATTGTTAAGGCTGCCAATTAAAATAAAGTTGTTTTTTCAAGCGATATGGGGGGACTTCTAATCGAGGACTTCTGGTTCTGGATGTTGATGTCTGGTTCTGTCTTGACTTGAAATAATATCCAATACATGGGTGTCCAATTCCAGACCTCGAGGGCCAGTGTCCTACATGTTTTCCAACCATCTTGCCATTGATGCTTCTTTTTTGGCTAAACACACCTGATCCAGGTAATCAATAGCAGATAAGGCAGGATTTCTGGGAAAACCAGCAGGAGGCCGGCCCTTGATGCCTGAGTTTGGACATCCCTGGCTTAAGCCGTCCGTTAATGATCATTTTGTGGCTTTTGCTCATTGGTTCTCGGTATTCTTGGTTATGGTTCTTGGACATTTAGTTTATTGTGTTGGAGTTGTTAAGACCAATTTGCGGGTGTTGTGCCATAAAAGTACCCCATTTGGCACAGCACTAAGTAATACGAGGTTTCTTTTTTTTGTATGACACCAACAATATCAGTTTTCTGGTCTATGTTGGTGGTCTTCTATCCAAACTACTCATGAGCGACAGAATGAGCCGCTTTTTAGGTATAAAGTTCTAATTTTCAGCCAACTGGACATCTTTTTTAAATTATTCTGGTCTGAAATGGTCTTTTTTGGTCTTCCCCCATGTTTGTGTGCTGTATGTGGTGTGTTTGGATGTAAAAAAAAAAAAAAAAAAACGTTAAGTGCCTAAACAAGTCGTAAACAATAGACCTTCATGTAAAACAATAGATATTTTTTGTCGTGTAGACATTATAAATTGTCATACCAACCATCCCTACTCAACAGACCTAGCTACCTCAAAATATTGCATCTCGAAATGACATGTCCACTTCTGTCTTCTCATTTAATAATTGCTAATCAATACTCTAATGGAGTAGTTGACACCAAAATTGGTGGTGCATTGGTGTCTAAATTTTGATACCTTGGTATCGATACTCCCATCACCTTTGCTGACATAGTAAAATCTTTGTTCATGTTTTCTACAGCAGCACAAATGAAAACATTCTTATCATCGCGACCGATTTCATCTTCTTTGTAACGGATTGTAGCTTCTTCAATGTCAGAAGAGAACCAAATCATTTTAGCGACAAGATTTGACCGAATCTCAGATTTTTTTTAAGTACAGTTATGATTTAAACGTTTAAACATTTGAAGAAAATTTGTTTTTTTTCTTCCTAATAATGGGGCATTTCAAAGAGCTCATCAGTTTTAGTTTATTCACTTTACCCACATCTTTATCTCTAGTTGATTGTCCATGCATCTCCTTGAATTTAAAGTTGGATCCATTGCCCTCCATCACCTTTGGCTTTGCTCACTGGAACTTTTCAGCTCCTCCTTACATCATCATGGCTCCCGTTTGCTCCTTGTCTGGAGGCTTTTTGAAGCTCTGTCAGTAGATTAATTTAAAACAACTCGTGAAGCCTAAGTCCGACTCTGTGGACTTTAGCACCTTTGAAAGATTTGGAAGGAGGGTTATCTCTGGTGACAACTCTCTGTCTTTAGCAAAGCAGGTGAAGAAAGTGGTAAATTATACGGTTTCACATGAAGGGAAATGATATTTGGAGGGGGCGAAACTATCTAAAGGACTAAAGAAAGAGCTTTACTGTTGAATATCACTAAGAAAAACATCAAATGTAAGCAGTAGTAACTTTAAAAAATAAATAAATAAATAAATAAATAAATAACTGAATTAATTTAGATAACAATTTAAAGACATTGTTGTCCTAAATTCATAGAATTAACTGCACAAATGTTGGCACTTTTGAATGACACCATTTGGTTTTTTTTGTGTTTTTTTTGACACCAACTTGTATGGATTTGTTATTTTGTTTGGCATAAAGTCGTAAAATAACAGTAATATTACCATTGTTCTTTTTGAGTAATGAAATAATCTGATTACTTTTTTGTTTTATACCAGTACTGAGTGTTACATGCATTTTATTGAATTGATTTAAGAAACTGCAAATCAAATGTTAAGCAAACTTTATCTGTTGCTACAAAACAAAACTGTTCAGTTCAAAAACATGCAGAAGCTCTGCTACACAGCTCTGCAGGCTTGTTGGGCCAATGAGTTGGTTCAAAAAATAAAAAAAAGAGTGGTTTAGAACCTTATATGTACAGAAATCCAATATAACCTCAGAAATGTTAGAAAATCTTTATCAAACTTTGAAAAAGATTTTCTAAAAACCAAATTACAAGTGAAAAAGTCCATTATCTGCTGAATTCTTAAAATGTCAATGATTTTTTTTTCCATTTTTAATTTTTTGCCTAAACGTTGTTGAAGTTCCTCATCCTCTAAGCAACACAAAGTTTTTGAAGGCCTAACAGTACTTCTGTTTTCAAAAACTTTCAATCAGCATAAGTGACCAAAACCAAAGGGTACCAGCAGAAATCTCCAGAAGAAGTGAAACCAAAAATGCAGAAAGCTTGAAAAAGTTTGAACATGTCTCTAAAGTACTTGTAGAAAAAGAGGAAGATGACTTCCCTATCTTCTCTGGAGAGTCAACTCTGCCTAGAACGTCCATAATAATCGGCTGTAGCACTTTGACCCCAGATAAGTGTCCCCGTTGAGCTACATTGGCCAGCATAAAGTCTTGTGAGTAGTCATGTTCTTAAGACTCACTCGGATCATCTTTTGATCTACTTTTAAAGGATTGCCAGTGGTCTTTTACTTATGATTATGCAGTTTTTAGCTAAAATAAAAAATCTTTGTTGTTTTCTAGGACATAGTTTCTGCAGAGCGGCAGTGGTTCATTAGAAATTTGACTCTGAATGTGGGCGAGACTGTTGGCACGGAGCAGCCCCGCCCCCCTTCCCTTTTTTTTTTTTTTTAACTCTCTGGTGTCTTTACGTTCTTCTTTTTGTCCCCATGTGGTCCATATCCTGTCTTTTCTGCAACTTCTTTGATTTCTATCACAATAGTATCATAGAACCTTCCTGGTCTGTTAGAAATCGTTGCAGCATATGCAGGTCGGTATTGCTGTTTTGAGCAGGGTAAAGGTTGTCTGTGTTAGTGCACACGCCTGCATGAATCCCAGCGCATTTTTACCGCTTTGTCTGACTGTTTGAATGGCTGCTGGCTGCTGGAGGTACTTCAATCATGCAGGTAATCTCCCCCCGCACGCCGGCAGCCAAGAGGTTACCTTTCCCACACATCAGAGCTATTTTCCTCTTAATTGAGACCCACTCTGCTGCGACAGCGTTTTCACGAGCTGGAAAATGGCAGGTCAAGATTTGGAGACATCTTTCTCCTTCAAGCCTTCCTCCCTCTGGCAAAAGTAGCTGTGAAGTTGATAAGTTCTTTGAGGAAAACTGGAGCTTGTCCAGCGAGGACAACAGGCGTATCTGAGGTTATGGGGAGGTCACCGCGCACATTCCTCTGTGTTTATTCAATCAGCCTGGGCCTAATTTATGCATGCAGCTCTGATTGAGTTACTCTGAGGGTTTTTGTGGAGAAAAACGTAGCAGTGGAGCATCTTATGAAGGAACAGACACTTTGAGGGAATCTGTGGTGACGTGACTCAATCTGCATCTGATTAGCCCTTAGCAGACCTGGAGCCCGATTTATGAGCCCAACAGCTCACCGAGATGGAGCGCCTGCTCCGCCTTATCCGTGACAACAAACTTCCGGCTTTACTATGACGCCTTTGAAACAGTTTTACTTCAGAGCAAGATGCGTCTGACCCCAATCTTTCAAATTTGATGTCATTTTTCTTCATATTTAAAAAAAGAAACACATTTAGACATTTGAAGAACTTGTTCTTTCTTATTCATCTAAAATTTAGGAAACTACTCCTTTAACTTTTTCCTTCAAAAAATGCATGTTTTTAACAGTTCTGATTAATATTTTTGCTCATACCTATAACCAATCTAATATAAAAGATCTCCAATTTGACGCCAAAGAAGCAAAAGCTACCTTAGAAATAAATAAATAACAAAAACAATTTGCCTTGATTAACATCCGAGTTCTTTCCATAACATGAAACACCATCAAAGGGATCTTCTACAGAAAGCTTCTGTCAAGTAAAGTTGCGCAGATACTCTCCAACCTCTGAAAGAGATTCATGTGGCCAATTCGGGAGTCCTGCCCCTCCTTCGCTGCTCGCTGCGTGGCCAAAATGGTGTTTCCTAAGCTCGCTGCCTCTGCCACATGTGGGAGGAGCAAGCAGCTAATGTTTTTAGCCTGATTGCTACATGGAGCTGCGTCTGTTTGTCTCATATACAATGCATGGGAGACAAAAATGATGTTTAGAGATCAGGTTTATTTATTTTTTAGAGCTCTACAAAAATGTCTCCATGTTTGGGTTCATGAAAACATTTAGACTCCTAGTAGCTACAGTGAACTTCTCTCCTGCTGCTGTGTGTGATTGATGGTTGCTTTTGCTGTGTTTCTGTCAATCTCTGACCGTGTTCAAATGCTTACTGTCACGCATTAACCCGAGAGGGCAAAAATAAAAACAAGAATAAAATGAGGGGACCTCTTTTTTATTATTGTCTCAATAAAAAAAACCATCATCACTGAAAACGTCACGTGCCCAAACTTGAGTCCCTGATTGGTTGAGGAGACGCAGCTACCTCCTCCCCAGAGTTCAGATTTAGTTTTTTTTGACCCTGGCCAAAAATTCGCGCTCAATTTGCACTGTTTCCAGACTTTCGCTTTGGGCCGGCTGCTACTCTGCAGATCAAGAGGAACCCCTTCCTCTGTGAGTCGTTTTGCTGATCACCATTAGCTCTGCGGGGAAAGTGTGTGTGTGTGTTAGCCTGGGGGCGGGGCTTGCAGCGCAGACTCTTCCTCGTTGTGGGTGTTCTCACTGGTCTACGTCACACGGTGAGGACCCGCTTGCTTTCATCAGTACAGGAAGGGCTGCGGCTAAGAGCTGTGGATTTTGAAGGATTACTCAAAAATGTATGAATGGATCAAAATACCGCTTTGGGGTTCTTTTAAGTGAAGAATGTCACAAAGATATTATCAAGAATAAAATAAAAATCTGACCCCTGATCAGGATACCACATCGGATTCTGCTCGAATCGGAAACTACATGACCGGGCCTGATTTCTGTTCCCATTATTTCTGAACTGTTCCAACTTGCCTAGAATTTAGGCTCCAACAATTCTTTATTTAAATAGGAAAAAAAAAACCAGACCAAAACGGCACTTTTATTGAATGGTCCTTTTCACAGACAGTCATTAGGGACATAAAAACAAGGCAGCCTTGACAAATAGCTCAATTTTGTTTAATGACACGGTGAAGTCAGAGCAAAAATGAAAGACTTCATTTCGGATGTGACTCTATTAAATGCTGGTTCTGTGGTCAGCTGGTAAAACATGACAGCTGACGGTTATCAGTTACCATTAATCCTTACACAGTTGTCTGATCAATTGGACGCTCTGTCAGATGGAAGGCCTTCTTTTTGTCAATGGGTTGTTGTTTTTTTTTTTTTACAGCTGGAGGAATCACTCAGCACATTCCTCACCTTCCCTCACTCATTCGGGGAGATGTTGACTTTGTCCTGAGTTTGTGTCCTGCCAGCAAACTGAGCGGAGCAATAATTCCCCATCAGACGTCTGAAATTGACAATTTCATGACTGGTGAACGATTACACCAAAACCGGCACTGCCAATCACATTTAGTTATTAAAGATAAACGCAACAAAGTCTTTGAAACAGTTGGACTCCAATTTAAAAGAAAATTAAATTCTTCCCCTTTTTTTTTCTTTTTCAAATTTATTATAAAATTACTTTAAAGATTGAGGAGAAATTAATTTAGTCAGAAAAACTGATGTCCTCATAAGTGCACGTCAGTTAGTGTTCCACTCAATCAACCACGGCTGACAAGTTCTTTCTGTTTGATGCAGGATCATTTGTTCTGCTGCGGTCACATTTTTTTAAACAGAGTTTGGAGTGATTTAATTTTCTTATGCGACTGAAAACTTTTGAGTTATTTGAAAACGGTTAAAGGCTGAGTTCTTATTAGCACAGCTATTTAAAAGAATGGCTCAGGCAGTAAAACATTTATTGTGTGAAATTCTTGCGCCTTTTGTTTTTTCTGGGCTACTAAAATAATGAGTTGGAAAAAGATTGCCTAGAAGTTTGTTTTGAAGGCTGATTCCCAATCAGACCTTAGAAGCGATACATCTTATTGCACACTCATTGTCTCTGATATGTGGTACAGCTTACCTTGACGACAACTTCCCTATCCGTTTTATTGCAAAATATAGGAAAATTTACCGGCTAGAGTGTGGCTTAAGGGTACTGTCCAACAGCATCACCTGTACGTCAAAAGTGCACCCAACATCCATTAGCCTTAAGTTAAGTTCACGTGACCCTTGGCAGTCACTTCCAATACAAAGTCTATGTAAACGCACCTAAACGCACATTTCAGGCTTCCTCATTCAAAACTCGTGTGTTCACATGTAGCTGCTCAATTTTCTACGACTGTTTTCAGGCTTCTACGTACAAAAGTGCGACCTTGAACGCACATTGCAAGTTACCATTTACCTTTCAATTCACAAAAGTGCCTATGATTTGAAAATTAATCGTGGAGGAGAAAGGAATGATTGCAGTTGGTGCTCGTCCAGAACTATATGACAAGTCTTTCAAATATCAAAGTGGAGCTGTGAAGAAAAAAAAAGTTTCACCGGATTTACAACGCTTTGACATTTTGCACTAAGGCTCTTCCAACTGTAGGTGGTAAACAGTAGAAAAAGAAGCCCCTCGCTACTTGTCCAATGTAAACACTATTGGCTAAATACACATTAAGAATGCGTGTCGCATGCCTTTTGTGTCCGTAGCTTCACAAATACTTCACGATACACTTAACACATGCATGATGCAATGATACATCCCTTGAGGTGGCCGTACGATGCCTCAAGGGAACTGCAAGCCACACCTGCACTCCTCTTAAGATTCAGCCTCTCCTCTCTACGACCCTCCACAGGCTGAACTAGCCCCTCATATGGATGCAAGTGACTAACACTGAAGGAAGGTATGAAGTATGCTCGATGGTTCAAAGGTCCAATACTTGGTGAAGATGCACCACCCATACATTGTCTGCTTAGGACAACATTAGTCTTGGCACTTGACGTAAATGACGATCATGAAACATTTCTTGTAAATTATGATCTAGATCAGGGATAGGCAACTCCAGGCCTCCAGAGCTGTAGTGTTTGCATGATGTTCAGATGTCCAAGCCCCACTCGTGACTGATTACCTGGTTCGGGTGTGTCCAATTAGAACATGCCAGAGAATGGTATGTTGGCAAACATGCAGGAATGCGGCCCTCGAGGCCTGGAGTTGTTTATCCCTGATCTAGATGCAGAAAAATCCTTTATCTCATAATGACTTTGTCTTGAAATGATACCAAGCAAAGGAGACGCCCTTGAAGCAGAAAAAAGGCACTTTGTAACTCTTCAGAATCAAACAAGCGATTGTTGGTGTTTGATGACTCTTTGTCTTGAGGGCAGATTTGACTTTGAACTTGAATATTGACCGAGCACCTGTGAAAGGAATAAAAGACCTGACCTGCACAGCATGGCCTTCTGCTGCGTCTGCGGTCCTCGTCTGTGTTGGGGGGTGGTGTTGTGGGGGTGTACAGCAAATCTCACAGACTAATGAGAAACATAATGTGTTGGTTCATGCGCTCTGTTGCCAATCCCATGTTGGAGCTGCTGCCTCCCCGGCTGACCTTTTCCCCTCTCCGGCTGTTTTTATTAGTTGTTAAAGTGGAACACTTCAGAGTCTCAATTAGGACTCACAATTAGACGCAAAAACCATCTCGGATGTGGTTGTCTTACCTTAAGCCTTCAAGTTATTATCGTCCACAAACTAATTAGCAAGTTGTTGATAAGCGAGGGTAGACCCTTTTGTTACCATGGCAACAGTTAGACCTGCTCACAATGAAAGGGTTGTGCTGGCGAGGAGCTCACTGAGCACACATCGCCTTCCTCTGCATTTGGATCTGATTAATTTTCGCTTTAGCCTACAAGTGCAGGTTTTGGACCTGTTGTTTGTTTCTCCTCTGTGTGTAAAAATAAACACCGTAGATTAAGTGGAAGGTATGGTAAAAGTGGTGAATCGCTGCACTAATACTCATCTAAAAGTTGTACATTTTGGCTTTTCTTTCCTGATCACGACAAACTGTTGAATTTCCTTTAGTTTGGTTCTCTTCTTTTATCCTTAATTCATCCATGTTTCATCTGCTAAAATCATTTGCTGTTCTGTAATTCAAGCAACCTAAAGAAACTCCAACTGGAGCGAACTTTAGCTGAACTGAATATCAATTAGATGGTGAACAGAAATGAAGCCATCAAATCAAGAACAAACAGATTAAGCTTTCTAAAGTGCTCCAAGCAAAAATGACCATTTGGGCCTTCATGAGCTCCTCATTCTGCAGCAGCTCTGAGAGCAGTTTATGGCTTGTGTGGAATAAATATTTACCCAAACACTACAAGACTTTAATGAGGTTAAAATATGCAGATTTTAAAAATATTCACAACACTGTTTTAGCTGTTGACTAAAACTGAGATTAGTACTGAATTAGTTTGGTCACAATCCCAACTTCAGGCTTCCTTTTGTATCACACAGAAGCCTAGTCCCTTAAAACCCTGAAGTGGAGCTGACGCCAAGCACTGAAGCGGATCACCCTTCAACAGAAACACTTGGAATCGGTTAAAATATTTCCACGTTTGGAGACACTAACACATTTTTGGGGATCTCTTCGCTTCTATTATTTTTATCGTCTTTTATCCCGAGAGGTGTTGTCACCACTATTCTCAGCATGATCTTTAATCTCCCACACAATGCGGAACAATAATCACCTGAAACACCCTCATTGATTGCGGCGTTCGCCACACCCCACTGATTGGTGCCAAGTTGCCTCTTTGGTAAATGAAATATTTATAGAAGCTCAATTAAGCAAGCCTGTTGAGTCTGCAACAGCTGCACCGCCAGATGTTTTCAAGGAAAAAGTGTTGCAGCGAGGTTAAGCATGGAGAGGAGTGCCGCGGAGAAGAAATTGAAAATGCATAATGAGGAGAAACTGCTGCTAGAGTTCTAATCTGACTGATGTAGATCCTTGTTTGATTTGCGTTTTTTTTTTCCTGAAAGATAAAAGAAACTCTTCAGACAGGTCCATCTTTATTGAAACACAAAACTTGTCTAAATTGAGTGACTTTGATGCGAAAAAACATAATGCGTATAATTCCGCGTTCTATAAATATCTAAATCTATAATTGTTTTCCTTGAGCAGAGCTGATGTGGTCGTGCACGCTCCATAGTAGAGTAAGTGCTGTCATGGTAACAAGATGGTCACACAAGTAAATTACATTTTCTTTCATCACACACTTTCACAGGATTGTGCTGCAGCAAATCTGTACCTTTAATTGGCATCAAACTTCTTCGTAGAGTTCTTCTAAAAACTTAGCAACAAATTCATTTTTTTTATCCTCATCACTGTTCAAGGTCTTGATGTTCTCAGTTAAGAATAAAAGAATAATAAGAACCTGTAGGTGGATTTTTGTAAATGTTAAAACTGAAGGTTAGAGAGAGGTTTCTGTTACTTTGTGTGTTTTTTTTTTTTTTTGCAAGACTAAAGATGTGTGTTAGTACCACTCTGGTGTTGCAGATGCACCCGTTTTTTTAGATCTGGGTTTGATTTTGATGGTCTGTCTAACTTTTCTGGACAGTTGTCTTTTAGAAAAATGAAATGGTGCTGTTATATAGTCTTTCTTTTCCCTTTCAAATGAAAAATTACCACACTTTCTCATTTATATTGAGCCTCAAATGAATTTCAAACTACTTTTTTATTCTTAAAATTAAAAGAAACTCTGAAAGAAATCCAAACTACCAGTTTCAAAGTGAATATTTTATTTCTGCTTGTAGGATTATCTTGACTGTCTTATGTTTTAATAATGGAGAGTGTCTTGGTCAATTACAAAACCAAATTTAAATCCATGACTTAAATGAATGAGCTTTTTTTCACCTACACAAGACACATTACATGTGAAGAACACTCCGATTAGGATGTCCATGCTCCTCCATTGGTCTTATCCCTCATAGCAAACCAGCAGGAGAGTATCTTACCCTCGGTGTGATTGTTACCATGGTAACTGCCTCCCAGTTGGATGGGAACCAGCATTATCAAGAAGCCTTAGTTGAGCCTGAGGCTAACAACCCCCCCCAGGCCTTGCTTTGTGTTGCAAATAAATACAATTTTTCTTTTGCGATCATTTGAAACACAACCACACAGCTCCTTTTGGATTCACTGAAAGTCTCAACCTGCAAGTCAGGAGTTTCGAACCATGTTGGGTTTCAATTCAGTTTTTCTCATGAATCTGTTGGTGAAAGACGTTCAAAAAACAAACTTACTGATCATCTTCACTAATGCCATCATCATCCCTTCATCGTCAAAACTTTCTCTGCAGGTGCTTTAACCGTTGCACATTCAGTTTGATGACATGACTAATTCAAAACGGCACAAAATGTTGATATTTTTTAAAGAAATAATGTCCTATAAATAATGAATGATGTGTACTTCTTTAGCACGTTTCTACTTTCCTTTAAGCCCCAAGGCGCTTCACTGTCACAGTCCCATTCACCCATGCACACACACATTCACACACTGCCGACCACTGGCGCCAACTTGTAACCACCATGAGCAATGTGTGATTCTGTGTCTTGCCCAAGGGCACATAGGAAAGGTGAGACAAGAACCTGCAATCTTCTGATCAGAGGTTGGCGGCTCCACCTCTTCACTATGATTGTCTCCTACCTATTAAGTCCTATCAAGTAGGTCAGTTCCCCAATAATTGTGTAACTAATAGGGGTGTAGGAAAAAAACTGATTCTGTAAAATATTGAGATATTTCATTTGGCAATACTGGTATTGATTTCAAAGGCTGCTGAAACCATTTTTAACATATTATTTATGAGCAAACATTTCGTTCAGTGTCTTACTTTAGTGGTCCACTTAAACCCCCGACTATTTGACGTCGCACACACCAAGCTGCTTTAAACAGTTCTACACCAAAACAAGATCTTGCGAGAACCATCTAGATATTCACTCATTAGTCTCTGCGCTTGTTGTTCCACAGCTCAATGACACATACACGACTCAGTTTAACTAAAATTGGTTTTGATTGACAATTTCTATGGTTGTTTAATCCATTTCAAACATTTAAGGCGTGTTGGTAATACGTAGCACTTTATTTTCTTAGTCATTCTTAAAGAACGCTATTGGTTAGGGCACACTAAGTTGGTTTTTATGCTAAGAAAATATGTTGTTGTGGAAACGAGAGAATGCTGACTGTTGAAAAAACATTTCTTTATCTATCAAAATAAAAGCACTTGGAATTTGCTTTGGTAAAAGCAACTTGTGACAGTTGCAGTCCCTATTGTCGTGATAATTAAATTCAATTTGATACAATTTTGCTTTTGTGAAAGGTGTTTTAGTGTTCAAACAAAGCTTTATTCAAAGTCATGCTCTTTTAAAAGTTGTCATATAGTGTTTCTGCTACAGTCTTATATTGAATCATCGTATCATCAGTCTCTTGTTAATTCACTGGCCTAGCAATGAATGCACGTAAAATGATACATATCGTAGTAGATGTTGCAGGACTTGCATCTCAGTTCCATACATTGACTTACAAAAAAGAATATTCTTTGTCTATATGAGTAAACAATTCTGGTTTTCTCATCTTAATAATGACATTTGTGTCTGTTCATTAATTTATAATGTATGCCTTTCTGTCAAAGAAAACTGTAGCTTCAATTTTTGTGTTTCTGTTGTCTTTTTCAGTGGAGGGTTGTACGGATTGGTCGGTGGACTACCTGAAGTACAAGGTCCTCCTTGGGGAACCCGTCCGGGTCAAATGCGCATTATTCTATGGATATATCCGGGCCAACTACAGCCACGCGCAGAGCACGGGACTCAGCCTGATGTGGTACAAAAGTGCGGGACATGGGGACTTTGAGGAACCCATCAGTTTTGATGGAGCGAGGATGAGCAAAGAGGAGGACTCCATTTGGTTCCGGCCGGCGGAGCTGGAAGATGTTGGATACTACTCCTGCGTATTGAGGTACGGTTTTCTTTTTTGCGCCACATGGACTTGTTGCCATCAATGTCTTTTTCCCCAGGTTTACCTCAAAGCCCAAAAATCCAACTCTACTGATTTCTAAAGAACCTTTCACCTCAAAACCACTGCTTTCCACAGCAACGCCCTTTGAATCACTTTTAAATATTATTTTCTTATTTCCCTCATGAACACAGTAAGCCATTAGGAGCAAATATTGAATCTGTAATCCTGCAGCTTTCACAAGCACCTTTAGAGAACGTTACTCTGAGCGACAAGAGAAAGGACAGGAATTCAGCAGAAGATGGAGGACTGGGAAAGGAAAAGATAAGACTTGCGCTATCGTCCCCTTCCCACTTGCCGATTGGTGGATGTAGACAATTATTTGGTTTATGATTTCGATTATACCTTAGATATCTGTCTTACCAGACATCAACATGAATTTAAAGACCGGTTGTGTACACTCTTTCTTTTTTAATTTAAAACTTTAGTCTTATTCTAGACACTTTGCTGTCAAAGAGAAAACCACGAATAATGTGCTTTCGAGTGGTAGCATTCTGCACAAGTTTCCTTGCACTCCACCAACTCATGTCTAAGAGGGTTTTGCATTACCACTGGCTCCCCCCTTCAGAGTCAGCTGCCTTGAATAGAAACGAACATCCAACAATTCTCTATTCAGTGGTGTTGGCAGCGTTTTCTGCAGGAAGACAATCGGTCAGCTCAGATGTTTGTGTAATCACACAGAAAGTAGAGCCTTGAGGTTTGTTTCCAGTGAACACAGATGCTTTTTCACCAGGCTCTAAATTAAAGAGGAGCACCTATGTGTCTGTCATGGTGGCATAAAGCACATTTCTCCCACTGAGGACGTCTTTTTGTTGTCATTTCCTCACACTGTTGTTTCATATTGTTTTACAAACTTGTTCCATTTTAAATTCTGGACAGATTACATCAGCAGGATTTTCCATGGCAGATTTTATGATTTCATCAAATATTAGCCTATTGACACAATGTAGGCAGCTTGATTACAAATGAAGCTTTGTAAATTAAAAAATATTGTTTTATATTTGGTTTGGTTCATACAGAATATAACAGTTTAATAAGCCTATCACAGTTAACAGAGCAATTTTTATATTTATTTTAATATGATAGCATTATCCGTGCAATTATAGCCAACCCAGATATATACATATAGTTTGTGGACAAAAGTTGTTTGGACAATTTGCATTTATCTAGTTAACAAATCTGTATATTCTATTAACATTTTTTTATCAGTGTTATTTTTCCACTTCTTATTATATTTTGATGTTGCATTCTTTACTGCGTCTCGCAATGCACAGGGATTTGCTGATGGAAATTCCTTTGGAACACTTCCAATGAAGTCTATGGATGATTATGTTTCAGCAGGATTTAAACATTAAAATGTAGTTTGGTTTTTTTAACTTCACAAATATGTCAAATGTAAAGATTCAGTCTGTTTGTTCTAACCTTACAAATGTGAATCCCTTTTCCCTTTGACCCAAATGCAGAAAATCAGGTCCACAAGTACAGAACATTGAAATTTGAATTATCGGTAAACGCAATGAATTAGAAATTATAGATTGCACTGGATTAAAAACCTTGTGACTGAAATGTAAAATGACAAAACACAATACATTTCACTTTCAGTTCCTGTGTTTTTTAATTTTTTTTATTTTAATTAATATTAAATCAAATTAGACAATGTCATTATCTATCTTTTTTTAGCATCTTTTGTTGCACAATTGTTTGGCATTTTTTCCTAGCATATGATTAACATACAGCTTTCGTTAGCTAAAAAGACACAGAGAAGACGCGAATTCTGTTTAAAGTGATAAATCTTACATCATAACAGAAGTAGGTTTGGTATTTCATCATTTTATAGCTTTAAGTTTGATATTTTACCAAATGCAAATTAGCGATTAGCCAACGATAAGTTGCTATGCTATCAGAAATATTAGTTAGCTGCTAATTATTGGAGCTTTTTACCTACAAGAGTGAACAAAAAGGGAGAACATATTGTTACTGATTAATATTGTCTATCACATTTTTATCTTCTGATAAATAATGTTAATTTGAAGTGTTTTATGTTTAAAAAAAAAAAGTAAATGGTTTTTTTTTTTGGTTGGAAAATCAGCTCATATGTTGATTCAGAACATGTTTGGCAAACGTATTTCCACGTCCTACATTCATTGAGCACACTATTATACAGAAAGAATTGGAG
Source organism: Adrianichthys oophorus (assembly GCA_036245035.1). Classification (NCBI taxonomy): domain Eukaryota; kingdom Metazoa; phylum Chordata; class Actinopteri; order Beloniformes; family Adrianichthyidae; genus Adrianichthys; species Adrianichthys oophorus. The sequence goes on from BSAI01000123.1 coordinate 8,966,001, forward strand.
CACATTCGTCAAAGGGTGTTTACTGTCACTTTTGCAACATTTGAGTTGAAAAAAATGGACTAAATGTTGTGGGGAGTTGCACATGCTTGATTATGTAGTAAGATCTTATTAACCTTGTAGGTAAAGGGCATTTTTTTCTCCCCCCCCACCGCCTCATTAGTCAGGGCTATACGGCGTCATGCGGCACTATTCAACAGGAGGAATAGTCTGTTAGAGATCTTTGGAGGGTAGGCTTACTAGCTGCAGATGGAGAGTCAAAAAAGGTGTTTTCTTAATCATGGAGCTAAAATATCACAGCTCTGGTTCGTCACATAGCTGTTATTATTATTTTTTTATAAGAACATATAGAGTCCTCTTAATTGGTGTCTGTGTAACAACTTGACACTGTCCAGATGATTGGCAACCATTGACTGTATATGAGAACTGGACGTCATTTCAGACGGGAAGTACATGCTGGCTCCAAGAAGTTAAAGTCCCATAGGCTTCTATATTTGTCAGAATAACCATTCCTACTCTACTGACTTTTTTTCAACATGTTCTTGACAATCCTGTTTTTTTCCTAATATTTTTTTTTCTGTAGAGCAAGTTATTCAAGTTATAAAACTGGCCAATCAGATGCCTCAATAAAAGTAGGTAGTGCCTGTTGTCCCACAGACAACTGATGTGTTCTGGATCCATTATGACAGCATCTATATTGCAAAAAAAAATGGGACTTTATTTATTTATGGTGACTTTATTTGGTTGGAACCATAAAAAAAAAAACAACATTTAAATAAACAATTTTCTATAGATGACATCACACTCACTCTGTCCAGTTCTCATATACAGTTAATGTTGGCAACTGAGCAGTGAATTGTAGGGAAATTGCTTATCAAATCCTCAAGAACATCAACAAATGCTATAGTAAAAGGCAAAAAAAATAATTTTTAAATGCAAAAAAAAGAAGGACGATGGAGGATAATTATTATTCGCAGATGTCCCCATTCCCTAACTCCCTCAAATAAGGGGGATTTAGGTGTAGACTTGTTAAGTGTAGACTTTTGGCAAATACAAATGTTAATTAACTAATTCCAAGAATCTGAACTGAACCTACATCAAATGTAGAACATGCATATTAATGATGGCATAATGCAATAATAATAAGGACATTGTAACTAGTGCACATTTTTGAAAAAGCTACAATGTAATAAAAATAAAAAAACAGCATCACAAACATATATTTAAAATAAAAAGAAGTAAATAAAAAAAGTTACTGGTAAAAAAAAAAAAAAAAGTAAACAACATTGTAATAAAGTTAAGTTTTAAGTCCATTAGTTGTCACACACCCAGGTGTGTGCAATTTCTCTCTATTTGAAATATAAAAGTATAAAAAACACAACAAAAATCTTGCCATTGCATGCAAATACATGGCTCTTTAATGACTCTCCGATCTCCATCAGTAGTGTAAATCTGCAGGCTCGGAGAACCAACAGCGTTCTCAGGACAACACTCTCAGGATTCTCGCTTTTTGAGACAGCGCATCTGCAGACTCGTATGACCAACTGCACTCTCAGGACAACACTCGGACTCTTGTTTTTTTTTTTAAAAAAAGCGCCTCCTTTCTTCTGGGTGCTGCTTATCCAATATTTTTCTTTTTTTATACGATAAATGTTACTAATGTTGAAAATTGGGTTTGTTTCATGCATCATTAACTTATTTTGTTTTGACTGATTATTTCTAGAGTCTTTCTTACTGATAAATTGCATGCATTTTTTGAAACCCTTTAGGCGCCTGGGTTTTTCAGTGGAAAAATAATCCAGGACCTATAGAGGCTTGAAACTTTTGTCTGGAGAATCCAAACTGATTTCTCTTCATTATTTTATACAACTGCTGATAAAGAGTTGAGTCTGGAATTATCAAAGCTCCTGAAACATGTCAGAAATTGAGAATATTGAGATCTGAAGACAGAGCCTGGAATGACATGGTGCAGAATTGCTACTTTTACTTTTATTTTACTATTTCAACTATTCTGTATCACAAATTTAACCAATTTTACAATAAAATAAATAAATAAATGAAATATAATTAAAGAAAATGTGCCAGAAAACCAAATAAAAACCAAACAAAAACATCTGGAAAATTGAACAGTATCTGTTGAGGTGGGTAGAAAACTTACATTTATTAGGAGTTACATTAAAAAAGCAGAACTAGTTAATGACGTATACTTGTATAACACCTTTCTACCTTCTTTGAAGGCCCAAAGCGCTTTACAGTCACAGTCCCATTCACACACTAATGGCGGCTCTGCTGCCGAACACTGACACCAACCTTCCGTCACAGGCAATGCGGGGTTCAGTGTCTTGCCCAAGGACACTTGTAATCACCTAATAGCTGCTTTCTGTACAATAAATCACATCTGTAAATAGAAAAGGAAAACTGTGTTAGTACAATTTTTCAAATTAAACAATTATAAGATTAAAAAAACACATTCTGTTTGGGAAGTATTTTCTTTTTCAATTCTTTACCAATCCTCCTGTCAAATTCCTCAATACATCAAAACATATTTGGCTTTGCTCAGATAAGATTTTGCTTTCTCCTGTTTTGTTATAAACCACATTCGGGTTATCATGAGACAACATTAATGAATTACACAATAGAAAATGAATACATGTACACACAAAAAGATGGGCATATACAAAAATTATATATGCTGTAAATTAAATGTTATATTGCTAATAAACAGTCGTGAATTTTTAGATTTGCACAAACATTAATTTGAAAATGAGCTAAGCCAAGCTATATGAAGACATTGAGGTTTTTTTATGTAAAAAAAGAAATCTATTGTAATTTACTTTTTATATTTTAACATTCATGTGATAAATTACCTAGTTGTTTATCTTTTTGCAGCACTTTGATAATTTTTATTTTTTATTTTTACCACTCACGTGTGCAATGTGCCTCGTATTGTCTGCAGGAAATAATAAAACAAAATTGGCTCTGTAGATAGGAGGCGCTGTCTCAAAAATCCTCAGTCCTGAGAATGTTGTTCTGAAAGCGTTGTTCTCTGGGCCTGTAGATACTCCCATCTCTTCTCCAATGAAGGGAGGGGTGCCTCATTTACACAGACAGATAGTGTTGCCAGATTGGACCGTTTCCACTCAAATCGGGTGGGTTTTTGCTCAAATTGGGAGATTTTTCGCCCAATCTGGTAACACTGTAGACAGATAGAGACAGCGCTTGCATAAACTCTGTCAGTAAATTCAAGCTATTTACTGTATATATTAAAAAGAAACTGCAACAAAAGTATCGAAAGTATTGATCTCATCATGCAAGTATTGATACTTCACGTGGATATTGATACTATGCACTTGAATCCATATGGCCACCCCGAACACTCATGAGTACTGAGGTAGAGGATGTTACCTTCTCTGTGACAGACTGAGTAAAACTTTGGACTTTTTTTGACACATCTCACTGAGAAGGAGGAAAAAAAAAACTCATAAATTAAATTCTTGCAGATTAAGAAATTAGTATCCCTGCCAATTTTCAGTTAAAATAATTGGCAAAATTAAACAAGCATCTGTTTTTCTCCCTGATTCTTGGTGGAGGGGCAGTGGAGTGCAGGGAGTTGGATATTAGAGCATCCCCTTAGGATGGACTTTTGATTGCTTGCCATTTGGCTGGTTCAGTCCCATAGAGCCTGCAGTAATTACATTTTTTTTTCTATTTTTGTTTTTGTTGGTCTTATTGGTGCTGGCAAACAAAGTTATCACGATAGACTTTGAGTGCTTCCATGTTTTTTGTGAGAAATCTCCATTGCATTAATTGAAATGTTTCTGTAGAAGTCAGCTCTGTTTAATGTTTCTTTACATTTCCTCTTGTTGCTTCTCAGCCTTTGTGTGCTGCTCTGTTATACATGGGCAGGCCGAGGAGTGCTTTTAAAATGGGTTTGTCCCTACAGTGCAAGCATAAAGTAGCTTTTGAGCAGAAGGTAAACGGTTTGTTCAAATACTTGACATTTTTAGATGTGAACTAGATGGGAAGTTTTGACCTTCCAGCTGACAGAATTAAAGGATTTGTTGCAAACGCCGCTGCCAGATACCAAAGAGCAACTGCAGGTCTTACCAGAGCGTCAGTAAGTCAGATGTTTTGGGAGCGATCAACACAGCGGTGGTCAGGATTTTGTCCATCAGCCAAAAAATGTGTGAAAATGACAAAGTCCATTTCAGGCCTTAAACGTGCATGAATATTGGCAAACTGACCAAAAAAGTTATTTTATCGCACCATACTTTTTACTTGAGTAGATTCTGATTCATTTTGTTGTACTTAACGCATTGTTTTTGTTAAATTTGTACCTCATTGTTGCCAAATAAAGGTTACAAACCAAAGAATTTTCCACGTTTTAATATTATGTATATATTACAGTTAAAAAAAAATGATTTCATAAGTTTTAGAGCAGAAACGAAATAATAAGCAATAGATTTTGAATAGTTTTGCTTTTACCCAGAAAGGAATCGGTTTGGTAAATTCTACTTGTAGTGGAGCAGTTGCGTTTCAGACCTGTATAGTTTTTACTTCATCCACCTGTTTTTCACATTAGCCTGATATCAGAGGTTCCTTAACCCATAAGCACACAGATCCATTTTTCCCTCAAAATAAATGATGTGGAATATACTCCAGACCAGTTGAACCACAGAACACATTTCTGAGATTTTTCTGTTACACCAATGTCACCATACTCCCCCTGCCATGCTCACCAGCTGGAGCTGTCTTTTCTCATTCTCTGGGTAGGTAAGTACTACCAGCTAACTAATGGGGGACCAAATGGTTTCTTCCACCAGTCAAAGATGACGTTCAGAGCTCTCAACAGACATTTGTCTGAACATCCTGGGAAGGTGCATAACACTTTTTAACATTTTCCATGATGGTTTATATGCAAAAACATGTCAACAATGTGCAAAAAAATTGTTCCAAAGCTAGACTAAGCCACAAGATAAAGTAACAGTTTATAGTTGTTTAACTTAACAAAATGTATCTTGATGCCCTTTTTATAACCAAAAACCTAAAAATTATCCAATATTTTTGGACTTTTTAATGCTTCACATTATGGTAAATAGGTTAGCTATGATCAGTCTTGACACATAACAGCCCCCTGCTTACATTTTTCCATTCATAGGTGTAAAACATGTTTAAAATGTGCTGAAACTCATCCACTTTTCCAACTGCACTGCAACGCGTTGAGCCGCCTTGGCAGTGTGACTCATTTTAATTCCCAGTCAGCACAGCCAAGCTGCAGGATTCTCTTTTGTCTCTGGAGTGTTTGTCCTGTAGACGATCGGCGCTCGCATATGTTAACATCTTACATTTGGATTTGACTCTTCCATAAAGGGTCCCAGGGAATTAGAGCACTCTGTGGTGTAACGAATGAATCACAGCATAACAATAATCTCTTACTGGATACATTTCATGTATGAGTGCACTGATCAGTCCCAGTTTGTTGGAGTTCCCTTGATGTATTTGTCTCAAAGCAAGAACTGAGAAAAGTCAATTCAACTGTATCGTAAATGGATGGTGCAGCTTTTCTTCAGACACCACTATAACAATGTCTGTCCGTCAGCTAATTACTGGAAGGTTCTGTAATAAACACTGATTATGTTAAGCTGGAACAATAGTCACGTTTAGATTTCAATGACGCCACTTTGATCATGGATGTTTTATATGGTTGATGTGAGATTTTTGTTGGGTAAAAAAAATCAAAGCCAATCTATCCATCCATCCTTCCTTAGAGTCCTGTGGTTTCAGTTTTGTTCTCAGGTAGTGGTGAAAAATGACCTAGCATATATTTGCCTTTTATTGGTTGAATAGATGTTTCACTGTCACAATAACCCTTTAACACCAGAGGTGCTTGACATAACAAAACTCCTCGACCGTTTATGCTATTAACATATATCAGTTGACGTGGAGGACAGCAGCCCTTCATATCAGCTTTGGACCAACATGCAACACTTTACGTTAGCAATGTGTTGGCACGGAGCAGGTTTTCTGAGTTGCTGGAATTAACCTTAAAATTAACTGTGGAGGCGGTTTTTTGTTGGGATAACATTAATGTTATTAAGCTACATTCACACTGAATGCAGTTTGTGCGGAAGGTCTTCTAGTTTTCAAGTTAAGTTGGTGTACAAATACAATCAAAGGTCCCATGGCACGTTTTGAGCATCAGGCGTGGCATGGTAATCTGATGGCAGCATTTTTCCCGATTGTTCTTCTCCTGAACTTTATGATATTTTCTTATTTGCATCAAGACAACAATAAAAAGCTGCTTTAATTTATACTTGTTTTTATCTTTGCCCTCCTCGGACTAATGCGGGACAGCAAGTCATCAAACTGGGTCACAGAGAGACAGAAGTACCGCTGAAAGTGCTGTCATTCAGACACAGCTCCTGCAGTCGATGGTGAATGTCACTGACTGATGTTTTTGTAGAAATCTTTAAGATATACAAGCCTGATTGCTCAATATCATCCATGTCTCTCATGCTTGACTGTAAATGAGATATACAGAAATAGACGATGTTTCCATGAGGTTGAAACTTTTAACAGCAAACTTTTAACTCCCACACATGTGGCCGAAGCGGCATGATTACGAAGACATTTTTGGACAAACATTGATCAGCAAATTTAATGCATGAATTGTGTTTGTGTGTGAATATATTATAAGGAAAAAAAGCTTTTTAGAATTTTTTGATTTTGTTGTTGGAGTCTTTATATTTTCTATTTCTCTTGGATAGTGTTTGAAAAACAAAAAATTGACATGAAAATTTGCATATGTAGGATGTCGTCTTGGCCCCTGCGACAGACTGGCGACCAGTCCAGGGGTGTACCCTGCCTTCGCCCATGAGTAGCCGGGTTAGGCTCCGGCAACCCCGTGACCCCGAAAGGGATAAAGCGGATTGGAAAATGAATGAATGAATGAATGAATGAATGATGTCGTCTTGACAACCAGCTCTATTTGTTTGTGGCACAGGGACATTTATTGAGCTTAAAGGGTTATCTTAAAGTTTTTGTGACATTCAAACTTAGATAATATCCCAAAAATTTGGTTTTTTTTATCAGATTTTTTTTTCCACTTTACACTCAAAGCTCCATCGTTTCTGCAGGAACTTACTGTGATTGTTACACTAGAACTGTAAGTTCTCAATTCTAAGGCTTTTTTTGTGCTTTAAAAAAGAAACTGAGGAAGCTGTTACTTCTGAGGGTTTTTTTTAGAAAGGGATCTAACTTCGGATTCAGGGCAGATATCGAGTTTCATGAAAAATGTTTTCTTTTTTGCACTTTAAAGTCTTTTGTCCTTATTTACCATCACTGAATGTGAATCCTTTGGGAATATTTAAAAATACATTTTAATATTTAATCGTTTACAAATGGCTTTTAAGAATTGTTTCTAATATTTTAATCTCAAAATATTTGATCTATTTTCATGTTTACTTTGTTCAAACTGGAGTTTCTGTTGGATTATTTAATGGTTAGAAAGCCAACAAAACATGGGATTTATTTCATGAACAGCATCCTTTGGTAAAGAGCACACAGATTGTTTATGGTAGATTATTAAGGTCACTCTTGTCACTTTACAATACATCTCTTGACTTGCTCAACAGTGGAGCACATCACATATCTAATGATGAAACCTATTAATGGAGCTTTAAAACAATAGACATTCCTATAGTGTTGGACTAATTTGTGTTTTTAGGAGGTAAAAATATAAAAGCTTCTGTAATGAACTGCTGTTCTTTTGCAGGTGTTTCCTGCTTGGCTGTCCCACTCTAACACAGCGTCACAGCTGGATGGTGATGTGTGTAGCAAAGCTGCCTACAGTGCAGTTTTTTTGTTCCTCAATCATATTTAACACCAAACCTCAAAAATCTGGGATCTGTAAAGGTGGGGCGTTGTTTTGCCTGTCGTACCACAGAGCTATTGCTCTCGACTCCCCTCTCCATGGCTCTTCTTTCTGTTGTTTTTAGCACTAGCTAGCAGCATAGCAGTTCTTCTATTCCCGGGGGTGGGGCAGGACAGTGATTGGATAGTTCCTTGAGGCTATGGTGAATTTCCTGGAGCAATAGCAAATGCCAAATAAAACAAGCTTATTGTACAGCAAATAATATTAATTAAATACCGTATATCTTCCAATAGTGGGCGGTCTACAATAAACGTCGGGTTTTATGCTGCATTTACACGGGACCCGGATGAGGCGTCAAATTCGCGCCAGTCTCTTTTGACTCGCATCAAATTTACGGCTCAACGCCTTGACGCCCCAGCCGCGAGCAACCACCGACAAACTTAATTCGTTGACCGCATCAACATTGGACAACATTGATGATGTTGAGCTTGTGTTTATATTTTTGGAGAGCTCTACAGAGCATTGCAGTGTGCTGCACTTCTGCAGGAGGACTGCGCCTGATTGTCGTATTAAACGATACTTCTGTCTGTGGCCCAGTTTGAGCATTAACCTGAGAAAGGAAAAATGAAAATAAAACTAAATACATCATAAGCCCATGGATCTATGGGGATCGCCCCCCACTGATCGGCACCCGCGGCGGCTCTCTGTCAGGCAGTGGGCCACCCGCGGACTAGCATAGCAAGGATAGCTTGCAGCTAGCTGAGTTCTGCTAGCAGAGCCAGCCATCGGATCCAGGCTCACTACTAGTGGAGCTAGCTAGCTCTGCCGGATCCTGTGCAGCTGAGCTTGCCACATGAATATCTTCTCCAAGTACAACATACCATTCACCTTTGCACCACCAAACATCTATAAAAGCACACATTGAAAAGGACTTCTCCCTTGTCCCGGGCTGTGGAGAAGCTGTCTGTATTAGTATTCGCAGACAGGAGCGGCTGGTGATCTCTCAATGAAGTGACAGTCAGAATGGGCTGCCTGGAACACTCTGTCATTCAGCTCCAGTCAGGGCCCGTCCAATTGATCCAGCCCAGCTGTCAAAGCCAATGAGAGACGCTCTTCGAAAGAGCAGCAGGGATGGTTTGTACCATCATGGGTTATGGATGACGTGTAATTAAAGGATGGTGTTTGTATTGGATGATGGTCGGAAACAACCATTTAGCATTGAGAAGATAAGTTGAAGAGGGACATTGGAAAGTCAAAATTCTGAAGATATTAGAAAGAAATCTCAAATATATTCTAGTTGATGCTGTTTGTGTTTGTAATTGTTTCTCAACAAGCCTTTAAGGACTGGGACTTGTGTTACATCTTCTGAATCCTTGAAGTGGAGACAAACTTGAGATGAATTAAACTTTAATGACCTTGAATTTCCAACTTTTCTTCTTTAGAATGAAATCAAAATGGAGCTGAAAAGCCCAAGGTTTGATGCATCTGAAAAATACCCATTTAATGGCTTTTGGTAAGTTGGAGCTGGTTATATTGAGTAAGCAATCTCTGTGTGTTTTTTGCAGTAAACAAATCCATGTTGGTTTAAGACATGGCATAGTGCTTACCAATGGACAGCCATTGGATCTTTGGACTTTACAAAAGAAAGAATTTTTGACTTCAACTTGTTCGAGCCCCCATTCATTCCAAGTGGCCCAACTCTATAATAGACACCAACATATAGTTCTGGTGTGTAAACATGTCCGCCTCTGTGGGTACGTTTATTTTTTCTTTACACTTAAGTGTCAATAAGTCTGAAGAACAAGGCGAAAAATCCAAGCAGTGTCTGTGTGAAACCCATCTGCAACAGGCTATCAAACATAGGAATCAATATGAGGAAGACCGAGTTTGGTCTCCTGCTCTTTAACTCAGCATGTGAGAAGTTCTGGCTCAGCTTCATCCACCTTCAAAGCAAAGAAAGAGAGGAAAGGACAGACGAGAAGAAAAATCCAAGTTTGCAGGACATTTGAACGAAATTTTATCCTTATTTTAAACAATTCCCCCAGTAGGGGCGACCATGGTGCAGAGATAGAGCGATCGACCTCTGATCGGAAGATAGCAGATTCGGTCTTGCCCACCAATGTGTCCAGTTGTCCTTGGGTGAGGCTTTGATGGAAAAACCAAACTTCAGTTCCCGCCTTGCCTGCCCATGTGCAGATGTGAAGCTAGCAGCATCTCCCAAACCACATTGTTTTACAAGCATTTTTACAACTCGTATTTTGTTGCACTGTCAATTCAAGTCAACTCCCAAAGGAGGAGGAGATGATAATGTGAAAGTTTTTGCAAAATATTGTCATTTGTAATTTTTGGATTTTATTTCTTACTAAAGTAAAGGGAGAATAAAAAGAAATCTTTATAAAATCAGTAATCGAATTTGGTGTAATAAAATTAGACATTTTATTATTAGGCCAACTTGCCCAGATCTACATCAGATGTTGTTGACACTTTTAGTAGGTTTTAAGAGGCAGTTTCAAACCAGAAAACCTCATAAGTAGGGATGGGCCGAAATCATTTTTTCTGGCCGACACCAATAACCAATCTTTCCCCTGCAAATGTGCCTGATACTTGCCGATACTGATGTTTCAGTGTCTATAGTAAAACAAAGTATAGATTTCCTTTTTGTTTCTTTATTTGAAATGCACAGCTGCTCTTTTACTGTCCAATCATGTTGTAGACCTTTTTAATATTCAACAAGGGATCTCATGTCCCTTTAAAACGTTAAAAATGTATCTGAAAACAGTCAGACCGTTTCCCGAGTATTAGACATAGCTGTAAACCATAAGCTTCTCTTTGGCAGGCTTCTATTAGGAATAACATGACGCCCTATCAAAAACTGAAATACGGCTGAAAACAGTCCCAACAATTACTATGACTGTACGCATAAGCTTCCAATGCCAGATATCTATTAGTAACAAGTATACATAAAAAAAGCACCTCTGAAAACAGTCAGAACAGTATAGATGGATTTTGTTCCATTTTGGATCGATACAGATAAACTTAAGTTAAGCAAATATCGGCCGATACAATACTAGCACCAAGTTGTCAAAAATCTTTTTTTTTTTTTTTGAGAAAAGTTGTCCCTCATCCCAACTATACAGATCTTCAGACTCAAAAGGGGTAGAATTTGCCACAGGCTGAGTTTTTCCAACATCTTGGTTTGTTTGTTACATTTTGAACAATAAAACTTTTTAAAAGCACTAAGCAAAGCTTTGGTACTGTTAATATCTGGTTGTCCAATGAAATAACTTATATTGCTAATATTGCATACAATTGAATCCTATTGAATTCAGATATAGGATTTATGATGTGCTTTTGTGGTGAATTGGTTTGTATTTTTGCTTAAGAAAAGTGATAAAAAATGGAGCTGGTTGCAGTGGTAATGAGGTCTGTCGGAGCTTCGGCATCAGTCGGTGCTCTGGAGGAGCCTTGCTTAACTATGTAATATGGATTTGCCGAGTGGGGTTATTGATGATGCCCCCTTATATTCAGCTTTCTCTACACCTGTATGGAGAGAGCGCTCCGTCAACACTGTTTGGACAGCCTGCTAGTTGGCTTTGTGGGGTTTAGTAAATGCTGTTTTCCAGCAGCTATTGTCTGATGATGTATGGCTGCTGTTTGGGCTGAGGCCACCTTTCACACAGTGCTTTATTCAGCCCTGTGATGTGGCTGGCTGAACTTTGCCAGGTATTCACTGTCCACGTCTGACGCTACAATGGCAGTGTCCAAGAAGAATGTGCACTTGAAAAGCACTCTGGGCCCACGTCTGGACACTGAAAGAGTCTCATCAGTGAAAGAAAAGTATTCAAAACACTATCATCAATTTGTCTGCAGCTTTTAAATCTCTACTTTCCCATCCATCCATTGTGACCGAAACCGTCACATTTAAGGAGGGTTTCAGTTTGGATTTAGTTTCCTATTTTTCTCTGCATTGTATTAAGAACACAACTAAGGCATTAACTGATAATACCGTCCAGTTGGTTCATAAAATTCTATCTATATGTATTTAAAGTTAATTGTATTTTAGTAATATAAAATATTTGTTTACAACAGAAGAGTATCACTACCAAAGCTGGAAAAAATTGGACGTTTTATTTTCAGATTTCTGGTTTAAAGAGAAAACACAAAATCAATCTCAGAATGTTGACTTTTATTTTGTAGAACTTAGTTTTGTTTTGCTGTCTTTAGTTTGTCACTTAGTAAGAGCTTCTGCAACTATGAACATTTATGTTTTATTATGTATTAAGATTGATACAATGTATGCTCTCATTGGTTGGTAAAATCACATCTAATTTAGAAGAAGGGTCATAATTTCTAACACTTTTCCTTTGCCATTGTTTAAAAAACAATAACTTTTAGGATTTCCTTATTTTTTACAAATGCAATTTAATGACCATAAAGTTCACTTTTTTATGAATTCTGGCTGTGTTCACTGAGCATTGAACAGATTTTCTGTCCAAATGTTTTAGTATGACTTTGATAAACTTCAAAGCAGCAGTGCTTGATGAATTGTTTCAGCATTATGGGTACTGTAGTCAGAAACCCGGTGGATTGATACATACTGTGATTCAGCAAAATTAAGTGAAAAGGAGTGAGTATTGTTTTATTTATTTTTTTGTTTTTCAAGTCAGCATTTTTGAGTTATTATCAATAAAGTTTGATTTATCTGTTGTGCTGTTGTGGAAATGACAAGAGTTCACTAGAAAAACTTCCCATTAACTTCTCTGACTAGTCGCCTTGCTGTTGGCCCCTCTAGGCATTCTGGGTTGTGTAGTCACATCATTACCATAAATGACTGCTTTGTTTTTCTTGTTACTCATGGTCTGAAAAATATGGTAGTCTTTTGATTAATTACAAAAAAAAAAACAAAAAAAAAATCAACGTTTCAAACTCTGGAACAAAAAGAAACTCAACAGTTGTGAAACTAAAATATGGGTTTGATCCATTATGGTTCATTTCTTCACTTTCATTTTACTACTGACTGAGCGTTTATTCCAAACTCAATTCCATTGGAATGAGCTGACCTCAAAGAGCCAGTAAGCTTTACCTTCACATCCTTAGTGTTCACTTCAGTTTCCACTTGCATGACAAATTGGGAAAGGTTAAAATGTAATAGAGGAACAAATGTCAAGAGTTTGGTTTGATTTGAGATGGTTGTAACACAGATTGTTTTTACACTTCAGTATTTCAGTTTCAGCTGGTTTTCCTTTCTGTTCGTTCGGCCTCCCGTCTCTCTCTGTCCACCCGGAGCTCAGGAAGTCATCAAACAAGATGCCAAACATTCACTTTCTGGTGGTTGGGACACTGACCTTCTCTTCCTCATATCTGATGGTGGTTTTTATCTGCTGATAAATGTCAGAAATGTCATTCCCTGAGCGCGACTACCACAGATTCCGCCTGCCCTCCTTCCTGAACAGCACAGCTTCAAGCGAGACATCTGCAAAAGCAGAGCTGTCAGTCAAACCACGGCATGCAGAAGAATCTGCTAAGCTTAACTGATTCCTGAGAGCAAAAATGATAAGAACCAGTTGACGTGGGTAAAAAAGGATGGGAGAACTGACAACAGTGCTTTACATTTTATCATCACTAAACTCTGAAAACATTGTTTTTTAAAGAAATCTAAATTGTTTAGTGGTTCCTATATTAATCTCATAGTGCCTTACCAACCAAACAGAACACTTCGCTCACAAAATGCAGGACTGCTTGTGGTTCCTAGAATTTCTAAAGCAAAGTTGGAGGTAGAGCCTTTGACCACCAAACCCCTGTTTTACGGAATAAGCTCCCAGCTCATGTGATGGAGGTCAACACAGTTTCTACATTTAAAGTTAGGCTTAAAAAATTCTTCTTTGGACAGGCCTATTGCCAGGCTAACTAGCAACCAGACAATATCTAACTTACTGCTGCCCTACCTCACCTACTGTAATGAAATCTTTTGGGAATAATTATAATTTTCATTACATCCATTGTGGATACTTCTCAGCAGAGCTAAGCAGAGGGAAGATGGCTTGATAAACCGGGCCATGGCGGCCCATTCCCTCTGCTTAAGCAGGCTTAGATTAGATTAATAATATATTTATATTGACATGCTAAAACTGCAGATTTTCTTTTATTATTACCATTTGCTATTTGTGCTATGTTACATGCAACTTACCATTAACATGTCTGAATAAAATGTCAATACCAGTTAGTTGCTAGCAGGCTACTAGACATTAGAAGCTGTGGAAAGTATGGTGCTCTTGTTCTCTGTCCTCTATTACATCTCTCTTCTATTCTTTATCATTTACCCAGTCTTAGATTTTATTTAGTTCATCGTGCCTGTGTTTGGTGCAGTGCGATTCATATGTTGTCCCTGTGTCCCACTCATCTCCGGGGGAGTGGGAGAGTGCTCCTGTCTTTGGCTGTGGACCTTGCCTCTGGCTCGTCTCGCACCCCCAGCTGCCCCACAGTTTAGCCCATCTGCTACACTATTCAAACATGTAGTTGAAGAGTTAGATAAGCTAATTGTTCTTTAACAGTTCAAGCACATTGCCTGTCCATCCTTGGAGAGGATTCCTCCTTCATGTGGACATCCCTGAGGTTTCTAATTTTTTTTCCCCGAAGATATATGTTTTTTTGTTTTTTTTTTTGTTTTCCTCATGAGAAGGATGGTCTAAGGGCAAGGATGCCAGCTTAGCTTAGTCTGTTTAGTTTAGTTTAGCAACCAGCTATTGTTCATATTTTTATGATTGACTTTATGTCCATTGATATTGAAGCCCATTAACACGGATATGGTTGTGATTTTGGGCTAGATAAATAAAATTGAATTGAATTGGTTGGATCAAATTGAAAGGATTAAATTAATGTTTTCTTTTTTTTCTGTCTTAACTCCGGAGAATTTTCTTTTATATCTGAAATCACTTTACTAGGAAAGCCTTAGTCACACCATACCCCAAGCTTTATTGCAATTTTTCAGAAAGACAACCACAAAGTTTTTTCTTGCAACTATGACAAAAAATGCGCACGAGATCCTGCCGGGACTAGTACATCAATAATACAGAGTTTCTTTTTTTTTTCTTTTACAATTTTGGTCACTAGTGTTCTTTATGATTTTTGTCAAGGAAAAAGTGAACCTTGTCTCCAACAGATCGAAAAACACTGATCTAGGCTATAGCAGTTGTAAAACTCTGTAAGTGGCACTTAAGATCAATGGTGAAACGTTTAAAAAACATTTTTTTTAAATGTCTGTGTCACCAATCCAGATGGGTTGACCCGTACAGGTGCCGCAGGTTTTTGGATTATCCAAGAGCACATTTGTGTCTTGCAGCTCCATTGAAACTAAAATGACCACTTCAAGGGACGTCATGAAAATGGAATATACAAAACCATTGTCCTACATGTGGTAAATGTAGTGTGAAGTGTCAGTAAGGTAAGTTTTCAGGTCATTTACAAATGATTATGTGATAACAACTGCAGCTACATGCACTAGTATTACGTAGCGACAATCCAGTGTGAACACCATATGCTAAAGTGCGTTCAAGATTGTGTGTTAAGCCCGGTGTGAATGTGGCATAACACGAAAACGATTTCTACTCATAGAAATTAAACTGATTAATAGCCAACTGTCCACAAAAAAAGAACAAAGAATTTTTTGTTTAAAACAAAGAAAACTTTTAAAATATAAACGCTAGCCGAAACCACATTTTTAATCAAAAATCAATTAATTGATTGAATGAATTGACATTGCATTACCCTATTTCAAGCTTATTTAGTTTTGTTTAATCGATTTTTTTCAAACCCAGCTCCAGTCTTTTATAAATGTTGTGGCTGTAACCACACAAGCTTTACCACCTCAATCCAAATGCAATTTCATTTTTAAGAAGGTAGCCTCATGCAGTAGGCCAGCAGTTTATATCCAACCAATGAGATGAAACTGAAAATCCTTATTTATATTTATCCTCACAAATACAACTCCAGAGCTCAGCATGGCTTGTGTGAGATGGTTAGTTCCTGTTTGATATGCTCGACTGTTTTGCTGCTCGTGCATCGCACCCAGAGGGCCTGTGGGGACCAATGAATAAGGTCATGACGGAATTAGAAGAGAATACAATGGAGACAAATTGTTTATGCTTGTTATGTTATGAAATCAGGTTGCAAGCATGAAGATGAGCTGTGAGTGTCACGGAATGGAAAATGAGCTCCCCGAGGCCATCGAGGAGGAAATGACTGAGTAATGCATTTGCACACGAGATGGCGTATTGTCAGTTTCTGTCAGAAAACTCTGGAGAGCTTTGAGGAATTTCAGATTTGTGGAGTCAGACATTTTATGTGGAATTTAAGTATTTGGGATCATTCTTATTTCATCATTATTTTTAAAGTTGTGTGGATGATCTGTGGTCCAAGCTGAATATTATATGCGGAAGCCAAATTTGTAAATATTAATATCACTAACTTTTATTACTGTTACTTTAAAAAAAATATTTATTGTTATATGTATTGTTATTTTTCATTTAGAATGTTATTACTTTTTAAATCAGCATTGAAAGAAAATGTATTTAACTTATTTAGTGTTTTAAAAATATTATATTTTAGAAAGAAAGTTTTTAGTTTTTAGGTAATAAAGTTTTATCCAAATACTGAAACTGATTTTACTTTTTTATTATTATTTATTTAAAAAATTACTGACCTAAAAATAATTTTAAAATTAAATACAAATAGAATTTAAGATTTTTAAATGTTTAAAGTAAACTTTTTTTTCAACCTAATGAACATTTTTTTTAAGTTAATGAAAAAAACAAGGTTGGAAAAAAAATGGCCTGATATTTCATTAAATCTTTTTCTCTGTTTTCTAATACATAGTTTATCAAGTAAATGAGCAAAATAATAATAAAAAAAACACATACAATAAACATTAATTAGTATTCCTTGTTAGTAGTATTCAAACAGAATAAAGTCATAGTTTTAGACCTGTCTCTTAGTCACGTCAGGGCTGTTCAGGTAAAGAGGTCAGGATTTTCCCAGCATGCCCAAAACAAGCTGCACAGGTCCGTGCCCCTCCCTGTGAAATTCATGTTTTACAAGACCAGGAAGAAGAAGGGCAGCAGGGCGAGTGGGAGCAGTGACGGGGATGAAGGCGAGTGGAAGAGGCGGATGGTTTGTAATTGAGGAAGAAATTTGTGTTGTTGCAGCGCAGCACACGAGGGCCAGACTCTGAGACAGGGGCTAAACAGGAGCAAGCTGCCCTGTCGTTGGAATAGGGGAGGCAGGTGCTTAATCATCTGGAGTTTGGTGCTGAAGCTGACAGCTGAGTTACGAGCAGATGCCACTGGTTGGAGCTCCAGTCCTCCCAATTCTCACAGTGACCTTCAGTCAGGCTGTAAATAAAGCTGAATTCATGGACAACATTTAGTGTGCCAGCTCCATCTTGGATTGATATGGTTTTTGTTTGGTTCAGGAGGATGAGAGTTGAACTGGGGTTGTACGATATGAGAAAAACCTGCAATGTCCGATGTTGGGGATCAGTTTTGTGCCAACATGACTTGCGATACATAATCAAATAGCTAGACAAAAAAAAAAACTGAATAAATCACTTTTATTTCACCGTTTTATTTAAATAAAAATCAACATAATTTAAAATAGAAGAACTTTTATGTTGTGAAATACACCAAAGAGCAATTATCTGTCTAATACTTTATTTTTTAGAGTGTAAGCTGCATTTTTTTGGAAGGTTTGGTAGGGGTGCGATTTATTCTCATTTACAACTTAAATTAGATTCTTTAAAAACAAACAGAAACAACTGTTAGAAAGCATTGTAGGTGTGTGTCTCAGTACTTGTTACTGACGGCAACGCAGAAGACGACGCACACAACAGATTCGTTGGAATTTTTCAAAAGTGACACAGGCGATGACGAATTCAACGAATTTAGCGATTTGGAGTGATATAGAGTTTTGCTGACTTGTTAGCAGTGTTCTTTATGCTAAGGGTATATAAATAATAGTTTGCATGTTGGGCTCAAACTACATCCCTTTTGATGTTTAATAAAACTACTGTAAATACAGCTAAAGTAGTAACCAGTCTAATATTGTTATTTAATGTATATCCGTTTGCTTTCAAGATGAAATGTCTGTTCTTTTTCTGGACGTGTTAAATACATTTTTTCCCAAAAGTGCAACATGTACTTCAGTGAGACATATGAGTTTTTTTATTTTTTTGCTGCTGCAACTTATCAACCAAAAAAATATGGGAATGAACTGGCCAAAGTGAATATGGACAAAAATTAGAAACAGTGTAGGTGGTGAGCGCTAGTTTATTGTAAAACATAATAGTTTCTCTGTCTATGCATCCTTCTCGAGCAAATGTTTGAATATAGGAAGGAAAATCAACATGCAAGGTTTTACCCTATAACACTTAAGATAATGCTGGTTACACCTAAATAATATTCGCTCTTTGACAAACTTTAACTCTTTGATTGTTTATGTGATCATCGTGAATCAGCCGATTCTGATGCGGAGAAAGGCGTCTTTTCATACCACCTTTGCACTGATATACAACACATTACTAGTGATAAGTGTTGCATGATTGGCGCAAAGTTGCTCTTCTCCGTGACGAAATCCGCTGGAATTACATTAATTGTGTTAATGGTTGAAGAGTTACGGTAGTCAAAAGTATCTCAACAGTTGAGCTAAAGCTCCGGTGTAAAAGGGTTAAACATATGTGCGCTGGCATGATACTATTTTCCTGTTGCACTGAAAAGTCTCTCTGAACCACTAGCAGAAATGCAGAGATACTTTCCTACAAGCTTACTTATACATACGAATGTAATTTGATGGAGTTTCCACTGTGCCAAGGATTCTTCCTCTTCATCTATGACCGTGGACAGGAAGTAGCTATCAAGCTCATCTTTTACACTGTGATATAAGCATAACAAATGAGGTAGGGAGTGGCACTGTTTAAAAAAAAAACTACCCAGTGACTTTTTTTGCCTTCGTCAGGGGAGCCCTGGATGTCAAGGTAACTGTTACGATTTACACCATTTTTTGTGATATGCATATCGCACAGGCTGATATCGCAATGATGATACATTTTCAGATTGATGTGCAGGCCTAGGTTGAAAACATTTTCAGTTATATCAAGAGAAATGCACATAAAAAAAACATGAACGTCATCAATCTGTGTGGACCTTCAGTGCTCCCATGATCTAAACCATTGTCGTGCTGGATGAATCTCCTCATGCTGCGCCCTCGTTAAAGCGGGCGTTCAGATCCTCCCAGCAAACACTGTGGCTTGTTTTCCGTCTGACTTCAGAGCCTTCTGACATTTCAGTTTGATTGCAGGAATGCCAGCATGAAGCTTCCTTTACATTCTGAAATCAGCTCTGATTGTGTGGAAGGATAGTCGCAGCCATTTCAGTAATTTCACTCAAATAGTTTGATTGCCGTCACGGTAACCAGAACACAGGATTGCAGGTACAGAGGAGTACACTGCATGGTGTGATTAAATGAGAAATAAGAGGAGTTGAAAGTTTTTTTCAGTTGGGGGTGAAATTCTTTAACTTTTCTCAGTGTTCAACCAAACCAATGAGGACTAAAAGCAAAAATTCTCTAACAGTTCTAGAAGTGGCTTTTGAAATCAAGAAGAAGCTCGACTTGTAAGAAAATCCTACTGCACACAAGTAGCATATTTGCATTAGTGTAAAGCAATTTAAAACACACACACTCAACAAACCTCCATCTTCTATTTTTGGAATCTGAATGTAGCAAATCTTGCAGTTTCTGTACGGAGCTTCCTTTTGGTTACAGAATGTGTTCTCTTGGTTCATTTTTCTTCGGTTTTGGGGCCGTTTTTTGTCAGTCTATATTTTTCTTGGCAGATTAGTGGACCTAACAAAACAGTTGGTACTTTGTCCCATTAAACTGCCCCTTTTTGGCATGGTGTTGAGGTGACAAATGGTAAACTCCAGTAAATACACTTATGATACTCTAGATTTAGTTGTCATTCTTTACCTTCCGGGTGATGTCAGAGATTATCCACCCAGTATCTGTGTCTATGGTTTGAATCAACAATTTGCCATTGTTTTTGAATATGATTAGAAGAATTAAACAAGTCCTTTATTTCATTATTTTTTTATAGCACCTCTTGTCTTCTTGTATTCATCGTTGCTGTTAATATTTTACTGCCAACTTTAATCCAAAGTGTTTAGTAGTTTAAATCGAAATTCAGCATATTTGATCTTGACACGAAGTGAACAATATGAACATATTTTGAATGTGGCTGATTAAGAAATTGACTCACTGCATGTTTTCCTCTACATTTATCTATATAGCAACAGTCACGTCATTTACATTGCAGACAAAAACCTAGTAAAGTTGGACAATGTTGTTTATTATTTGAAACAAACGGTCAATTGTAATCTAGCTTTTAACAAGTGGGGGTTTGTCCGGGATCTGAATTTGGGACTTTTTGTAACTTGTTTTTGCGACTGTAAAATTAATTTGTTATGGAAACAAACACATTTGATTCCACATTTTAAAGCTGGTAATGCATCATGCATTAATAAAGAAAAAAACTAATCTATTGCCTGTATCAATTGCCTTTTCTACTTTCAAAATTGTCTTTTTCTCCTAATTTTTATATCTGGGTTGTAAAAATACAGTAAAATACATATTTATCAGGAAAAATAAATATGTGTTTTTTTATTGAAGTGAAGACAGACTAAACTTTAATTTAAACACATTACACAGCACAAGCCTGTTCAGTAAATTAAATCCACATTTCTAATTAATGTGTGATTATTATCTATGAGTTCACATTACTGCCAAGGGGTGGCATTGTCAACCTGCTCCCATTATGACGTCTGCTTCACACCAAGAAATGTCTCCAACGACATTGTTACTTGAAAGTCAGCTGTAATAATTAATCAGAAATTATTTCATCATTCTGTTTCTGGTGGGGAGAAATTAGTTTAATTAAAAGATTAATTAAGTAAGTTCATTAATTTCCCCGCAGGTGCCCCCATGATTCCTGTGAGAATTTCAAATGTGTTCCAAAGTCTTTCATTTAATATCAAACAAGCAGTTACAGAGTTAAAGGGCAGGAGTTTTTTTCAGTTTCATCTTCCACCTGGTTTTATTAGTTATTAATAAATAAAATGAAAGGAAAATGTTGAGATTAATGGACATGATAACGAAGGATCTGGACTCATTCATCCATCGAGATGGGGGTATTTGGCAGTGAAAATCTATTATGCAAGCTCCTTATCTTCTCACGGACATCTGCAGGGATTTTCACTCAACTTGGTGCGTGTTGCATCTCATAACCGCTGCTTGCCCTCCAGCCGTATCTGTCAGACTGACATCTCTCTGGGTTAAAGCATGCAACATGCCATCCATCACCAGGACAACATTTCTACTTCAGTTTACACCGCTGACTGGCACGCTCATTAATGCAGCCGAGAACCCTGCTTGTGTGTTTTGTTTTTACAAATCCTTGTTTGGAATACAATAGAATATAGTTTGCTTCAAGATGGTGGAACCCCTACTTGAACATGGACAGCATACCTGCTAAGTAAAAAGTCAAGAGATCACCATCTCGGCCTCAACCAGCACCGTGATGGATGAGAAACGTTGGAAAGGCATTGTAGGACAAAGTGTTGGCTCACACCATTGATCACTCATGCGGAGCAGATAATAAAATTCTCTCCCTCCTCTCTATCTGGCGATTCTCATCAGCACTGCCCAGAATATTTAACGGGGAAGAGAGCACACCCAGGGGATCTCATTTGCACAGGTGTCCATCTGGTACATGTTGTCTGAGATAATCTCCCCATCATGTCACATTTGCATCCAGGCTCCATGAAAACAGCATTGTGGGAAGAAGTGCATGGAGTTGGGCAGTTTGAAGGGCAAGGGATTGTTGAGTGGATACAGCGGCAAAGACCAGCGTGTGATGTGCTAATCCACATGACTGCTAATACCTCACAATTATGTAAGGATTTGCCTTGTTTGCAATTGTTTGTTGGTTCAGCTCAATTTGTGTAACCAGCTTTGGTCGGACTATTAGCAGCGATTTGCCTAAACATTGCACATTTGTTTCGTCTTTTAAACCTCACAGAACTGCATTTGTCAGAGTGGATCACTTGTCAACGATGATGGCCTCATTAGCCCATTTGGGCAATAGGAGATCAGTTTCTATTGATTGATTTATTTTTTTTTATCACGAACAACAGTTGCTGCTTCTCTTCTGCTTCAAAAACCTCAGCTTTAACAGTCAGTCAATATTTGCATCGATTCCCATCTTTTGTGGAAAATTACCCATGTAGCAGGTCCAGCCTCTAACCCTGTGGAATTTTCTTATTGTTTGGCATTGGATGGCCTGCAGGCCTCCCCTGACCTTTCCTCTCTGTAAGTGTGGCTGAGACCCTCCGTCCTTCTTCCCCTGCCACGCTGGTCAGTGCTGAACACAATAAATTCATTAAAGAAGACACTTTTTTTTTTTTTTCAAAATGGCGGCTTTTCTTTTGGTTAAATCTCCATAGCAACCATTTTATTTTTTGGCCATCTGGGGGTAACAGTTAGCCCTAGGTAATTTTTGTGTGATTCTGCAAAAGTAAATTTTTGGATATCCTTGGCAACTGTGTGTTTTTTTTAAATAACTATGCTCACATTCCTATTACATTCATGTCACATGTTAAATCATTTTATTCAGCTTGAGCAAACATTTTATGTATTGAATATTTACGGTGTTTTGGTAAAAAATGTGGGAGCAACAGGAGAATCCCACTTTTGTGAGCTTGCCACACTAACGCTGTTCAAAATCTACAAACTTTTAAAGCTAACATTTTTCCCAAGTAGCTTCCCAATGATGCTCGAGGAGTTAAGAGGAAATTGATTGGAACCACTAGGAAGAGCTGAAGTCTGTACAAAGAGTGACTTTTTTTTCTTTTGAATAATTCAAGATGGTAGCCTCTTACTGAGGTCAAAGGTCATGAAAACTTCAGTTGGAGTTGTAGACTTAAGCTGATATGTGAAATCTTGTGAAAGTACAAAAGCGCCATATTTCAAACTTACCCACAAAATGGCTGCCAATTGAAGGTCTCACTGTCATCCCAAAATAATTTCAAAACTTCTCTTGGATATCCCCGACATGTCTATTTTGGTTTCATTAGTTGATTTTGAAGATTTCTTTTTTTTTTGGAACCCCATTAGATATGTTAGCCCCACTCATTTTTGGATGCTGTTTCCCACTGTGATGTCATCATTTTTGGAACGAGGTTGTTAACTGTGTCAGAAATTCCTATCAGTACTAGGTGAGTTTTTGAGGATGCGGTGGGGGTGAAGTTTTTTTTCACAAAGGCACAGTAACAGAGCAGAATTGTGAAGACAATCTGGTCTTCACAGCCCAGGACTATAATGGAACATAATTATCAATAATAATTGACGTTAATTGATTCTAAAACAGGGTTAGAGCCCCTGTTTTAAAGTCAAAGATAAAGAGTCATAAAGATTATCTCTAAATTATTACCTTTAGACTCTGGTCATTTGTGCAGGTTGACACAATGATCCAGTATGATCTGATTGTGAGATTTCATAAAGATTTGAAAGGAGTTATTACCAGTGGGAGTAAAGTAGATCTAATCTATCCGTAAATGAAAGATTTGATCTGTCTTGACATTTTTGCTGAAGCCCATATGGTTCTTATTCAGTGCATCAAAGCTGTTGGTTTTTCATTTCTGTTGAGATCAAAGCCACTTTATTTAACATTCTGCAATTGATGCAGATTTAAGGACCTTACTGAGCTCTTGTTTGCTGTTTGATTGGCTGCACCTTTGAGCGTCTCTATGTTAGTTTGAAACAGTGAAAGTAAATTTAAACCTCGATCCTTTCGCTTCTCCTTCTGTTTTTGTCTTTCTTGGTTCATCACAGTTCAACGTTTGGTTAGAACATCCTCCAAAATGAAATCAAACTGCATCATTTCAAAGGGGTTTGAGAGTTACTGCATCTGGGTGGATGAAAGCTATTTTATTTTGAAGATCTTATGTAATTTTCTTTTCACATTTCACAGCATATTTTCTTTTTGCAGGAACTCGACGTACTGCATGAAGGTGTCCATGTCCCTCACAGTGGCAGAGAACGACACAGACCTTTGCTACAACTCCAAGATGAGATTCTACGAGAAGGCTGAGCTAAGCAAAAGCAAAGACATAACGTGCCCGGGAATTGAGGGTTATATCCAGCCGGGGGTTGATCCCCAAATTGTTTGGTATAAGGTAAGACGCATGTATTCCCAGGTAAAAGTGATCTTTTGAAAATCAAACGTGTTTAATTTTTTTGTAGTTTTAATTATTTTCAGCTATTGCATCCATGTGTTTGAAGTTTGTTAGACCCGATTTGTCTAGTTTGGGATGTAGAAATTAAAAAACGGATGTTTATCCCATTGTAGATCTTTACTTCACACTTGGACTGATTTAAATTTTGCAATATTGGTACAATCTGACAAATGTGTTTTTACTACAATCATCATTATTGCACATGTTCATTAAAATGCCATCGTTCCTCTTAGGTTTTTTTTTTTTTTTTTACATTTGTACAACTTTCTGCCATCTTTTGATATAATTTCGTGTTTCCTGTTGCCTCCATGGCAGTACATGTTTTACATTTGTTGGGTTATTAGTTGACATGAGGTAATAAATAAACGAAAAATGTTTGCTTGGCTCTATCGAATCTGATGGCAAACTTGACCGATTATGGAGCCAACTAGCCAATGATTACGGCAAACTTGAGCCCAAAAATAACCGATGGTAACATTCTGAAAATGTGTTGTTCATGAGCATTTTATGGTTTTTAACTCATGGTTTGCAAATTCCTGAAAAATCAACATGAAAAATCCATCGTGTACAGTTACGAAACCTCACCATGGCCCAGTTATGTTGGGGGGGAGCTTTCCGAATGCTCCTGACAATTATTTCTGATAACAGAATTGTAATTGGCAGCAAATCACCTGAATTTTCTTTTCACTGGCTGAAACAAGCAAGGCATTGCATTAGCAATTGCTAATGCAGGCTCAGCTTGGGTTTTCTGCTTGAGCTAACGCAGCGCTCCATTGATCAAACCGCTCTGCATCAAACATGAGACGGATTTCACAGATGATCTCTTTTGGAGTCCAAATATACCCGGCAAAAATTGGAAAGAAAAGAGTGAGTCACAGACGGTACACGAGAGGCAGCAAACATGCCATTTTCTTCCGTCATGCATGCACAGAAATGAACTGCGCTAATCGTCATAGTCGTGCAGACGCGTTCATTAGCCTGTTTTCCTTCTTTATGCTCCATGAAATGTGAGGGCTGCACTATGCAATAAGTCAAGAGCTTTAACTGCCTGCTTCCTATCCTCTCACTTGATATATGGTGATGTTGTATGGAGGCAAGAACCATTATTTAAGCATAATTTTCCCATTTATCACATCAGTACATCATGTGCTTTGTTCTCCCCTTTTCTTTTTTAATGCTCTGACCTTTTGTCATCTGGACGACTTCCTAAAATATACACAGTAAAACAGGATGTCCAACTCGGTTACGACTCTATAGAGGACAACAGTAGAGGCCAGTAATGACCAAAGGCAGTCAATAAACCCTGTGTGAAGCAGACAAGATAAATACACTTCCAACTGGACCACAGAAACTGGAGGGCTTCGGGTCATTAAGAGGAGATTAAAACTTTAATTATTACCACTGGTACAACAAAACCTTTTCAAGTCACAAAATCACAAAGCGTGACTTTCTTAGGTTTCAGAGAAAAGACATAAGCTATCAGCGTTCTTCTTTAACTTTAACAGCCAGTCGAATGACCAAAATTAATAGATACTGCTTTGTTCTTGGTGCAAAAGTCCGTAATGTTGGATAGTCGGTCAGCAGTCGGTCAAGATTAAATCAACGTTCCAGCTGCTAACACCGCCGATCCAGCAGCCACATCGCCGTTCCAGCAGCCACACCGCCGTTCCAGCAGCTAACACCGGGGTTCCAGCAGCTAACACCGGCGTTCCAGCAGCTAATACCGGCATTCCAGCAGCTAACACCGGCGTTCCAGCAGCCACACCGCCGTTCCAGTAACTAACACCGCTGATGCATGAGCTAACACCTCCGATCCACGAGCTAACACCGCCGTCCCAGCAGCTAACACCGCCGTTCCATCAGCTAACACCGCAGATCCAGGAGCTAACACCGCCGTCCCAACAGCTAACACCGGTGTTCCAGCAACTAACACCGGCGTTCCAGCAGCTAACACCGGCGTTCCAGCAGCCACACCGCCGTTCCAGTAACTAACACCGCTGATGCATGAGCTAACACCGCCGATCCACGAGCTAACACCGCCGATCCACGAGCTAACACCGCCGTCCCAGCAGCTACATCGCCGTGCCAGCAGCCACACCGCCGTTCCAGCAGCTAACACTGTCGTTCCAGCAGCTAACACCGCCGTCCCAGCAGCTAACACCGCCGTCCCAGC